>JAOTAV010033000.1:0-19618 GCA_026546445.1 Cyclargus thomasi
CGAAGCAACTTAAACAAGTATGTAGCGAGTGCTACCTCCCTACGCACTTCGAGTTTATAGTAACCCGTCATGCCCAGCACGAACAACGACGGATACAACAGTGGATACCCAGGGTAAACACCGTAGAGCTTCAAATACAAGCACCTTATAAATTTATTTTGTATCCGTTCTATCAGAAACTTATATTTAGTTTCATGCGGCGACCGTACAGCAGAGTTACACTCTAAGTGACTCTTTACTAGCGCTTCGTATAATGATCTCACTGCCCCGACTAATCTTACACTATTAATAAAGGGGGAAAGTTTTTGTATGTTTGTTACGACTGAGCTCAAAAGGTACTCATCTGATTTCAACAATTCTTTCACCCTTAGTATGTAGCAAACATTATCACAATGTGACATAGACTATAATAATACCTAGAAAATTTGTCAAGTGTCAGTGGGACTTACGTACAAAGGGTTCTGTATACAGGTGGGGTCTTAGCTGACTTCAAGTATATAATCTGAGAGCTGATAGCAAACTGTGAGTATGTATTAAGGGCAAGCTGAAACCTTCACATATAACTCTCTATTACACCCCAATACGGCACTGCAGACCTGGCTGATAAGAACCTACCCTACAATTTAACCTAAAGTAAAAAAAAATATTCCAAAAATATGTTTGAGGGAATATTTATTTTTTTATGTGTTGTAGTTGAATATTTAAAGAATATATAAAATTATAAGCCACATGTCTTAGTAGGGATTTTAATATTGCTAGGCGTTTGCAAAAATAGCTTGCAAACTGTAAGAAATGTATTTGTACCAACTCCAAATTTTAATTCAGTATTTTTTATCACTATGCAATCACATTCAAAGATATATTTTTGGATTATTAGATATTATAATATACACTTCTCCCCAGCTGCAGCAAGGTCTTCAGGGTGGCTATTATGACCATTAAAAACCTGCATGGTTCCAGGCAATACAATATACGGTCAACAATTGCCTTGTTCTTTTTTCGTATTACAATGTCTTATTAGAATAATCACTGAATTAATACTAGTTTCGTTATCTATGAATGGATTTTAAACATGTTAGTGACATTAGGGAACGTCAAACTGACTGGCTGGAACTTGGCTGGGAATAAGAGGTCATAATTAACTTTTTTTGTTTCTTTTTTTCTTGTTTTCCTCTGTTATTTATTTATGCTGTAATGTTCTTTTTTGGATACTGTATTCGTGTACTTGTGGTATGGTGTAAAGTATGTCAAATAAATGTTTTATTATTATTATTATTATTATTATTATTAAAGACTTCTTATGATGAATCTTACTCACTTAATAGTTTATAATATGAATTTACTTCAAAATGTTTATTATTAATATTGCAGATTGGGGTAAGTTACGTAGTAAACAGTGTTAATACAGATTTATTGAGAACTCATAAACCGAGAGTATTTGAGGCAAGCTGAAACCTCGTAATGTATATCTCTCCTATAACTGATATATACTGATAGGGAACTGCAGACAAACGTGAGAAGCGGGGCTAAAAAAATCATAAGAAATTTTCTAAAAATATATCTCAGAACCTGATTGTTTAGTGATGAAAATCTTGAATTAAAATTTCAAGTTGGCACAAACACATTTTTTATAGTCTGCTAGTAATTTTCGCAAACTATTTTCGCAGGCGCCTGGCAATGTTAAAACCCCCACCAAATCCCAAAGGCTTATCATTTTTTCTACTCTTTAAATATTCAACTACAACATATAAAAATACATATTACCTCAAATATATTTTTGGAATAAAAAAAATATTTTTTTAAACTTCATGTCTTGTTAACACGTAATAAGTAGATAAGTAGGTAACTAATTTTTAAGTCATTTAACTTGCCACTTGCTACTAAATTGTGTTTACGTGAAATAAAATGACATAAAATTAAGTTAAAATTTAGTTAACTGCTACCGGTAGGCCCCGCTTCTCATTAACCATAATGATGTACAAGTGCATAAATCATAACAAAACAAACATTCAGTGGCGTAACTGCAAGGTGGCCAGCCGGCAAAATGCCACGGGTCCCCAGCCGAAAAGGGCCCCCGATCTGCCCCCCCTAGACAATAACCGCTTGACGTGTTTTTGTATTGGTCTGACATAGTGGAACAAAAACGAATTTGCCACGGGCCTCGAACGGTATAGCTACGCCACGCAAACATTATAATTTATAGTTACTTTAGGGCATTTTCATGGTGTGTGCCATATAATATAATATAATATATTATGTGTAATTCACGACACGTATGCATGTTATATGAGACTGTGAACATTGAAAGTTTTTTTCGTGGTTTGTATGTCTATGAATATTTTTATAAACTAAAGATAAAATAGTCTCTCTTTAAGCGTTACATTTGTTTTGTTACGACATACACCCTGTACAGTATATATATGGTATTATTCATTAACTTAAATAGCAACGTCTATTATTACTGATTATGTATAATGTTTTCAGGACAAGGTAAGCTGAAGTAAAAAACTTTTGTAACAAAATGAAGGGACGCAGCCGTGATACATATTAAAGGACAGCAATTGCATTTTTTCATAACAAATTCAGTAGTGTAAAAAACACTATTAAAAACACACATGTCATAGAAAGAGGTCGAAATATAAGCAGCGTCGTGTTTCTTCACGTCGTTGTGAACGAGCCCTTAAACTATTAAAAACTGAAATGAATAAAATTGGTAAGAATTATTTATCCTGCGGGATTTGACCGGGATAAAAAGTCTGTCTGTCAACCAAGTCATGTCATACCCCATGTGTGACCCAAATTTCATTGAAACCCGTGTTTCAGAGCGTAGTTTCAGCGTGATTAACGGACAGACATCCAAACACATAAGATTTTACATTTAGGTATAATAGTAGTATGATGGACATTAAAATCTATATTTTCTTACAGATCGTGGTGGGTTCAATATTTTGCATTTATTTTTTCACTAGATGATGCCCGCGACGTTGTTGCGCCCAAATTCGTTTATCGCGCAGGAGCCTTACATTTTTCCGGGATAAAAAGTATCCTGTGCCCTTCCCCGTGTTTTAAAGTATTTCCATACCAAACTTTAGCAAAATCGGTTTAGCGGCGTGAAGACGTAACAAATAGACATGCACACTTTCGCATTTATAATATTAGTATGTATAAAAGACGCAACTGTGTTGTGCTAAAAAATTAGGGGGGGCAGGCCCCCTCTTTCGTCCTCTCCAAACGAACTAGCGCCAGACGAACGAATTAGCTGTCAAAAGAATTTCAATTTACGCATCAAATACTTAACTCTTATTATTTTAGCACACTAACTTCATAATGTAATCTTTGTGTTTAGTTTCATAACACAAATGTTAATTAAATCCATAATGTCGATATCTGAAAATACTTTATAATTATTATGATTTCTCCCAGAAATCATAATAATTATAAAGTTTCATTTTAGTGATACGACAGATAATTAACTGTATCCGGTTGGAGAGATATTTTTTAAAATTTACTAATGACCATGGACTTTTTTCCTTTTCTAAAAGTTCATAAGTATAGTTTATGACTTTTTAAGCATTTTTTTTCTTTATCTTTTACCCGATTGCTCCAAAAGAATGGTTATTTTGCGTAATTAACTGCTGTCAATAACAATACATAGTCAAATATTAATTTTTGCTTCAGCAAATATTCTATGTAAGTATAAATCAGCCTTTTGATTGTGTTGTATAATTTTGTTTATATGATGTAGATATTCAATACAACCAGTATTGAATATCTTCATCAAACGTCCCATTTCGAAGCAAAAACCAACCAACAGATTTCTTGAAACATTTTTGTATTGATTGCTGATAACTTTGTCGTTTGTGCACCATATTGATACTTTTTTTGTTAGAGCTAAAAAGATACTACAAAAAAGTTTTAATTGAGTTATTTGTCATTTTTCTATAATATTATTATAAATAATAACATATTTCCAGGAAGAGGTAAGTAATGATTTATATTCATTAAAAAAATATGTAATACATATATCCAATAGGCTGCTGCGTTATAATAATATTTAACAGCGAAAATTTAATACAGTTTATCATTGTTGACGTGCTAGAGATCCACTTCGGGTCGTTGAGCCAGCGAAGATGTTTTATTAAAGACGAGCCAACGAGTTAATATACCTAAGACGAGATTTGTTTACGGCTACGGTGAGCCAATGGGCTTCTCATAATATAACGAGCCTTCGGGCTACAGCTACGACGAGCTTACGGGCTACAGCTACGACGAGCCTACGGGCAACAGCTACGACGAGCCTACGGGCTACAGCTACGACGAGACTACGGGCAACAGCTACGACGAGCTTACGGGCTACAACTACGACGGGTCTACGAGCTACAGCTACGACGGGCCTACGGGCAACAGTCACGACGTGAATTTGAGCTCTAAATGCGATAGTTTATAGTTCTAGGCTGTGGATAGACTATCTGTAAGCGGTGAAACAGGCCCTAAGTTTACCGCAATAATAATATTATGATAAGGCCCATTAACTTGTCGTAGGCTGCTAAATGCTTTTGCCGGCTATTTTTTTCAATTCAATTAAAATAATTTATTTGTCAGAATATGGTACAAGAAGTTCTTAAAAATATAGCACGAACACGTTCTTCCACATTTATGGCATACAAATATATAACACATAGGCATAGGTAGATTATAGATTATGACATGTTTTTACTATTAAAAAAAAAACAATACTTTACTACATTTTATTCACATAAAAATCACAATTTATTTAATTCTTTATTATTAACATAACATTACCTACATTTCATTAATATACTTATGATTAGTATTATGATTTGATCAAAATTAAAAATTATTCAATACATTCCATAAATATATTAATTACATTTTATTCATATCTTTATCATTAAAAATGTCATCTATGGAGTAGTAACATTTTTTGCTCATTTCGTATTTAGTCAATAACAGTCTCAACAGTCAGTTGCTCATAACCTTTAATAAAAAATATGACCTTTTTGCAGCGAGTACCAGTAAGTAGAAAATAATTGATTTATACTTTTATTAATACAAGAACTTAAATTGCCACTCAAAGTCTCTTACCCCAAACGCTTTTTTCTAACAATCTCTAATTTGCGCGTCTAACTGCCACGTTCGTAGACAAACAACTGAAGGGGTAAGTGGAAGAAACTGATAACTAAGATTTTCCAACATTCGAGTAAATCCTCATTTTTTCACATAAAATTTTGTTAAATCTTGTAATTTTGAGATTTCATAATCTAGCTTGTCTATCTAGTTACGCATTAAATCTAAATTATTTTAATTTCAAATCATCTTATCAGTCCTAAAGCGTCCATTTACACAAAAATCCGGCAGTTTTTTTAAATGTTACTTACCCGCTTCCTCCACTTATGTCTTCAACTGTTATGCAACTGTGATGTACGGGGATTTTAAAGAATATTCAGTTAATTACAGTTGAGTGATTAAATATTCGTTTTTTAAGTGTCGCAGTTACTTAGCATCGCTCCAAACAGGGCGCTCCCAGAGCTTTATATATATAACTCACTTAAAAAATCTAATGCATTGCAGCTTGTAACAGTAAGTTACAACGTTAATTTCTACAATTATTCAAATGACTTTATTGAATCACTCGGTTTTATTATTTTTGTAAAATCCCTTAAAACAACATGTCTAAGTGTCCGTATTAGTAGTTAGCGCTTAATACTAAGAGATGATCAAATATGTTGAGATGGTGTTTTCATGTATAAGGATATACGAGTATTTATTAACCAACACAGCATCATGTTCTTAGTAATAAGATGACTATTAATATAGGCCTAAAACAGACGTAATAAAACGTTTATTTTTTATGAATAGCATAAGCAGTTCCCAAAGTTAAGAAGTTAAAAGAAGATTCAGTTTAAAAAGCCAATGTTCATATTTCATTATTATCAATAAAATCACTAGCTTCGTAAGGTTAAATGTACCTTTTAGTTTAAAAATATAATGCTAACCCGTATAAAACTTTTCAGAAAGTAAGTATTTGATATTATCTCCATATCCAGACAAAGAAGTTTTCAGCTTGATTGACTTTGTTTTAATTAACAACTTTCGGTTTATTTTATTAATTACATTTTAAGACACAACTTAATTTCACATTTCAGCCAGGTGTAAGTATATTTTGAAAAAGTCTCATATTATTGTCCTCTTTCACATGATAGATAAACACTATATATACCTTGTGTAGGCGTGGCAATGATGTATGATGGCGGACGATGACAAGGCCTGTAAATTATTGTTGTAAATACCAATTGATTGTGGTCTACTATTGACGATGGCCTGCAGTGGGCCTTGTTAGGCCATTGTTTACCGGGGGCTTAATTGTGTCACGTTTACAGTGCAGCTGCGTGACTCGAGCACCGCTGTCACGAATGAAACTGTTTGGAAACATACACTTCAAGAAAATTAAGGTAACACATTATTAAAGCCTATACTTTCTTTAAGACTTTGAGGTAGTGGAAGCAACTGTTAAAAATATATAAATAGCGATAGACGAGATTAACCCTACAGTTATCGCAAAGTGAATAAGTTAAAAAATTTTATTTGGCTTATGTATTTGAATAGGTAGTTATTACCGTATCTCTCGTTGCAGGTGACGCCGCCGAAGTACGTGACGTTGCCGACGAAGTCGAGCGTATCGACGCCGTGCCCGCCGTGCCCTCCCTGCCCTAGTTGCGACAGACTCAACGACCTCGATAATCTCGTCTAATATAATAGTTATAACTACTATTTGTTTGTTATCTAAGGGCCTGACTTCACTGTTAACTGATAAAGTTTCTGTAAGACTACCCATGACTTTTTTGACAGAATCTGTATACAACATCTACTCGTATTAAAAAAAGTTGTGGGTGGACTATCTGTAAGCGGTGAAAAAGGCCCTTAAAAGAATACAGGTTGTAACAGAACTAAGCAATAATCAGTATGTGTACGAGCCCCCTATACATTTACTAGGAATGATGCAACTGAAAGAGTATCATAACTTTGTCCATACAAAAGTTCAGAAAAAGTTACTTTTTCTTGGTGCTGCTTTCACGTCTTGCTCTTTTAAACCTTGAACTATTATCTTTTCGTTTTGGTGAACAATCAGAGAAGTTAATACAGAGCCAGATTGTGGATCAAAGTAAGTCGGTAACGTTTTGCCCAGCCGACAGATCACGACTCATGGAATTGACATATTCCGACCAAATGACATTTTCTCTAATTTCATGCTGGGCAATTTCTTATCCAGGAATCTCTGACTTGTTGCGCTTATGTAATTGAGTCGAGTCTTGTAAAGTGTGAGTCTAGTTACGAATATAATATCATTATGTCACAGTACTTAAATAAAAGACATTAGTAAGAGAAATTATATATTTCAATATATCTTTACAACTTGTAGCGCTACGTTACATCACATACTCACGTCAAACAAACGCAAACCACGCACGCAAACTTTACACAAATAAATAAATAACTCTATCTTATACGAAATAAGCGTCAAACTATTGTACGCCAGTGGTTTTGATGAATTATTTGTTCAGAAACTCATTATTAACTTGTAAAAAAAAAATACAGTAAATACAAAAATGTGTATATATTTTAAATAAAACTGTTATAATGGATTTGTCACGGTAAGGAACAGTTCACAACGAGTCAACACAATAGATATTGTATTTTAAGTAAATTACAATATGATTCATTTTTGTATCGCTAGCTTAAGACATCAGCCCCCACTAGCCAAAATCCGTTATCTGTAAGCGTTCGCTTAGCGCTTCCGGAAAAAATTTAATTGTATAGAGTTGACAGATGTCACGTGGTTTGCAAATGTCAACTCCATACGATTGGCAGCGGCAGCAGTTCCGGGGGCAGCTCTGTATGAACGACCTTTTAAGATATATTAGTATAAAATAAATAAAAGGGAACAATACAGAATAATATTAACAAAAATAACTTTATAAAAATAGGACTCTAAAAAGGCTCTGGACATAATGAAATGAATTTTTAGCAAGTTGCCCCGTTACAATGTTTATATAATGTATGATTATACATTATATAAACATTAGAATACGAATTGAACACTATAATAACATAGAAAGGAAAAGCATTGTTTAAAAAAGAATAGAAACTTTTAAAAATGCGACGTCAAAAAACTCGCGTGACATGAACCTGCCAAACATTTATTTCATCGATTGTACAAACAAATAAAGCCTTACAAGTATTCATCAAAAGCAATAGCTTAACCATCGAGTGTAGAAAACAGACGCAGTTAACAGAACAACTAGTTAACAGAACTAATAGTTTACACTCAGTATATATATAATAATAGTATATATTTTTCTTGTTCCAGACCAATCTTTGAATAAAAAGTCAATTAGCATATTTTTATCGATAAAATAAGTTTATTCGATAGCCAATAAAATATCTAAACCGATAATTTGCTAAATAAATACTAAATCAAAAAATTTCTATACATCAAGTCATAACCAGGGGACAAATCTATATTCTCATACAAATTCTGGGGCATTTTTTGTCCCCGGGCAACTGCTTGTAAACATATAAGAACTGTATTTTTTCTGAAATTCATCTCAGTTATAATATTAGTCTATGTGGTTAGATAATGTGTATATGATTCGATTTAAATTAAGTACGAGTAATTAGTAATTATTACGGTTTAAACTCGTAAAGGCAGAAATTGTGGTACAAAAAAGTTTATTCACCCTTATACCTCTGTCACATAACATAGTGTCTGTTTACTACACTCAATGTTACACTCAACACATTTTGTAGAATCTATCCAAAAACATGGCAAACTGAATTCAAGTATACTCGTATAGTAGAAAAACTGACATTTTTTAACAGCTTTCTAATCTCATTCGCAGTAAGTGGGCACACTTACGGCTTAACTTCATATAAAATGTATATTTTTTTTATGAAATTCCGTGCCAGATTAATCCGAACAGACTATTATTCCTCTATCGTTTCATAGACTGCTGCTTGCTAACGTTTATTTATTGATGTGTTAACTAAATATTGTGATGAAAATTTGGTATTAATAATACAATGTCAAAATGCATATAAAAAAACAATATAGTTCGTTCATCGAGAGTTTAAAAGACTTAGGGCCTGTTTCACCGCTTAAAGTTAAAGTTTCTGTTAGGCTATCCACAACTATTTTGACAGATTCTCTAGACGAAATCTGTCAAATCAATAGACTATCTGTAAGCGGTGAAACAGGTCCTTACTCTCATCTTCATACCTTACTCTCAAAAAGAATATTTAATTCGCGGCTTTATTCCAGTGATATAGTCCATATAAAATGTCAAAATTTGTATATTTGCGTGCCATCTATGCTATTGCTATAACACACGAATGCACATAAGAGCGAACTGGAACCAAACTGCGAATGGAATACAAAATTAACGGAAAAGCTTCGATCGATCACCACACTCACACTGAGTTTCACAAATTGACTCATTCTTACCTCATCGCATAGCCTCAAAATATGACACATTAAAACTTCAACTACCCACAATCCATATTTGACTTTAAAGTCACAATGTTGCTGACTTTAAAATATTAAATATGAGCCTAGTGTTTATCTAACACGATTTAAAACGTGGAACTTATAAAAAGTTTTGGATAATTTAACAGAAGAGCATGTACCCATCGCTACTTCACTCTTTCACTCGCCTTATAATGCAAAGCCATCACGGTTCTGTCGTGTTGCGTATATTTCGTAAACAAAATTAAGTAATTTTTCATCGAGGACGATGAGTCTGCGATAAGACCATTACTAGATAGAATATTAGCAAGGATATTTGTAAACTCAATTTAATTAATTTTAATATGAAAAAAAATGGAATTTAAAAAAATCACAATTCGAACTGCGAGTCAAAGACAAAAGTTTCGATGAGTCTATATACCTAAATACTTTATAGTATTTAGGTATATATACTTTGAGTACATACGAAAACGTAAGCTCACTAAAGATAAGGACAACCGAGTTTTATACAGAGAAGTAAATTGATATATTGTACTTAATTATTGCTTTCACACTTGTTATTGCATAAAATAATATAATTACTAGAAATCTTTTCGAAAAGACTGCCATATAAATGAATGTTCAACGGAAAAAATGATTTTAAAAGTTTATAACACTTTGTGCATAAATAAAAACCATTAATACTTTTTGGGTATTAGATAATTAGATTGTCAACATCGATCACTAACTCGAGTTTTAATCGAGAAATGACGAATAAAATGTTTCATTTAAACATCCCACGTAGTAACCACTCACATTATTTATTTCGATTCTAACTATTGCCTAATACGAATAAATATGACTTATTCAACTCTTACATATTCGATGTTAAAATATTTCTATATTTCGAAGGAAACAGGGGTCAATATACACGTATATATTTCTCTTACGCTAAATTCATTCTAAGCCTACATCTACCCACCGAGAATTCAAAAATACTTTACATTTACTGGCAACACAGCCGACATAAGTATATTCTGTACGGGCAACCCCAATCGTCGAGAATCGGTGCGCGACTGTTTTAGTACGTTTCAGTCTACTAATGAACCACGAAGACTAGACATAACGACCGTGTTAGTGCTGATGAAATGATTACAGCTGAGTTTGAATCACTTCTCACCCGTCAAAACTTTCCACTTATTTGTGTGACAGAGAACTAGTTCACATTATTTGCCAGTAGAGGCGCTGTTTCCATACAAATTGTAGTTTACAGCTTGGCAAAGAAATGCTTTTTAAATGCGAGCGTCTTTCGTTTAATTTTCCTAACAGGCGACTCTTCGCTACGCTTGAAAGCAATATCTTAAGTACTAGTGTTGACAGGAACTATTATGATGCCATAAATTAAAACATATAGTCCGAGCTACCACCGCACCAAATTCTTTTTTTTTCAAAATACGGCCTCATGGTGAGAAGTGAGACCAATAACGCCTCTTCTGTGCATCTTAAGATAAGCTTAAACACTCGATCATATTTAAGATCTAATTTGATTATGAGATTGAGTATAGCACAGTTAACGAGCTCAGAACTGTGGATTTATATGGAATAATACGGTAGCATTATAGTGACATCAAATCTAATGATGTTTTGACTGGGCCATCTTGACTTTACATAAGTAAATATTAGGGACGAGATATTCAGCCTTAGAATTCCTGATCGCTTTTTTTAGAATGGCTGATCAATAGTAATTGACATAGGCGAATCTAAGTAGCGATCAAGAAAACGGGGGCTCGGTAGCTATAGAATGCAGCAAGTAGTTTAGTATGGAAGGTGTACTTCAAATCTTCTTCTGTTTTCGATATGAAAAAAGAAAAGATCCGCCACCAACTATACTTCATCGTTGGTCGCACCATAGACATGAGAGAATTCCACAACAGACCCATACTTGGGTTATAAATGATCAACACAAAGGTGGTCTTACACCATAATGAGTATAAGTCTTAATTACTGCGACCGACTACCACATCCAAAATTACGATCTAGGTTAGTGTATTTTAGTCTAAGGTTAGTTTCGTTTTTGAGATCAATTACGTTTTAAATGATTACGTATAATTTTTTTTTTGTGTAAAACTCTAGCCATTTTTAATTTTTTAGTATTTCTATTACATGTTTAAAACTTATGTTGTTGTTGTTATGAGTTAGTTTATATTAACTTTGTTCACGTATAGCTATCACAATACTTGTAAAATGTTGATTATTGGAGACTCCTATAAAAATTCACATGTAATACATTTAGATGATGTTTATGATTAAGTGACGTTGCTAATACTGGAAATTACTACATGGTATGAACCAAATTAAAAGAAAATTATATGAGTAACTTATTTTGCTAATTTAGTTTCATCCTTTAATAATAGGGTCTAATAATATGGCAACCAAAGTTTCGCTGTTAATTTAACAGAATTTCGTTTTTAGAAAGTCTGAAGAATATTTAACATTTTTGTTCAAAAAAGTTAACTTCTTTTTGTTACTTTTACGCACCGACAAAAGTTTACTCTTTAAATGCAATCAATAGCACTGTGAATGCAATGCGTACGTATACGCAGATTATCGTACACACGCACGCAAAGACTACGCACACCCGTGAAATTCAAAAACCAAAGTGCGCTCACCATTTCTGTATCTAATCAGTTATAACTACTTACAATAGCACATTCATTTAAGCGTAGAATTCAAAACGTTTAAAGCCGTAAGCAATCTATCTCTGTCTTTATAGCGGCGTCTCTTTCCTCCATTGAAAGGCGTTAGTTTTGACAGCGGGGTTCGCGGAGCTGGCGCTAGCGGCTAGGGCTACCCCGGTGCGCCGAATGTTCGCTGCTGCGTTATCTAAAACAAAAATAATGTTATGAAAACATCTTCGCGTGATAGCACAGTTAAATTTGTAACCGCACGAGAATACGTTGGGGTTGGCGATTAAACGGTTTGGTATTGGTAAATCTCTAGATCTACCAAATATAACTACGTTTTTAACCGAGCACTTCGGTAGCTAATGTAAGTACTAGGTACACATGCGCCGATTGTCCCCTTTGGCACGTTTAGATTGACCAAAGCAGAAGAGTTTTTTTCACAACAGGATAGACGAAATGACGTATTAACATTAACAATGGAAACTGTCAGTTTTTCTTTTCTTTTGTATTTCTGCGAAGGTCGTGCAAACCTATAGTGCCACTGAGCAAGTTGTGTCGGGCCTATATTTATATTAACAACAACATAATATCCAAATTAATTGATAACTCACCGAGTCCATTCCTGACATTGGCAACTAGGCGCATGGCAGGGTTGGTGACGATGCCGTTCCGCTTGCTCTTGCTGTCGACAAAATTGTACAATGTATTATTTTATACTTTCTTTAAATATTTGCATGATTATAACTTCATATAATTTTGTGTATCATTGTGAAGTTTTGTATCTTGCTTCAAGGTTTTGAGTAAAAAAAAATCATTATGAGTTTCGAAGTTTTTGTGATCTACTGTCACTACAAAAATTTTGTGACAGTAGATCAACATAATAGTGCATACAACCCTGGTTCGTGTCTGTAAATTCCTACATAGGTTGTAGAAAAAAAATGGTGGTCACATTAACCACGACTCTGAAGTCACAAAACATAAATCCTACTTGAAATGACTCTATTAAAGAGTGTTATAATTTTATGGTGCTTGGAAGCAAAAGTAGTGAAGATGAGATATTGTAAAGTTATTTTTATGTGTAAAAAAAATGCATAAATGCATCTACGGTGCACAGAGTAGATGGTGATTGATTGGTACATAATGAAAATGAAAAAAAATAGTTACATAATGAAAATTTTTTTGAAGGTCGGTTAATGTGTTGGGAAAATAAACGATGCGATAATGAGAAAGCCTAAACGTATAAGAGGCGTCAAATGAGTATTTAGAATTTATGATGTCAACCTAAAAATGTACTTTCAGGGAAGTTGATACAAAGCCAAATCGCGGATCTAAGTAGGTTGGTCGCGTTATCTCAAGCTCAGCCGACAAATCACGACTTACATTAAATTGACATATTCCGACCAAATGACGTAGATCCGTCATCGGGCCCTGTTTCAATTTCTTGGACGGTACGTTAAGCTATGACCTAACATACGCACTACGTATGAAACTCAACATGTCATATCAAAACGATGCATTCGATGTGATCCTGCCACCAGCAAAACGATCATTAACAGCCCCAGCCACTGTAAGCCTCACTCGGAATATATCTGTCCTTATCACTCACGTTTTCTTAAATATCCTGCCTCTCGCTCGCCCCAAGCTGCCGACTATTCTAGCGTATGCGAGGCGCGTCGCCAATACCATCTCGCTACTACGTATAAATGTCACAAATGATATAAAACAAAAATAAACAAAAAGTAATTGTATTCCACTCCGAGCTGATTATATTCATAGATAAATCATTTTCTATTATTTACATACACAATACACATAATGTTAATGAACGGCACTTTGCGAAATAGCATATTATATGGAGACATGGTTTAGCTAGTGGAGCACGATCATACACATACAATACGAAGCAAATGTCATCTAATAGGATTTTCATTATTTTCACATAACTCAAACATTTGTCGCACTTTACATGTCTGCGACACTTTGTTATGCCGTCCAAAATTCCATAGCTAAACAGGTGCTTTTTATTTGTTATATTTTTCTTGCTAATAAATTAACACATTAGCACGATTAACAACGTATTCCTAATTTGAGACGACAATGTTAAAAGTTTGTCATATTCCCCCATCAAAAACATTACGAATACGTTGTCAAACATCCCTGCTGTCCACAAGCTGTCTCACCTGTCGCTCTTCTCTGGCTGTTTGCTGTCGCGGCCGAGTATGATGCGCATGTGCGTGTCGCGGTTGAAGTGCGTGTCCGCCTGCACCGCTGGCTGCGGCGCGCCCACTGATACTGTAATTATTTTGTCTTTTAATTATTACGAAAAAAAATCTGTGTTTTGTTTATCAGAATCTTGCGTATTTGTCCCCGCCCCCCCCTTTTTTTTTCTTTGTGCGCGTGTTTGTCACTGAACTCCTTCAAACGATCGGAAACATTTAGGTTAAATTGTTTGTTTTTGGAGTGGTAAAGAATGCTTTAGATTCATAAACCAAAACCGGCAGGACAATGTCAATTCCGCTAGTATACTATATATCCGACTAAAAAAACCTAAGTGTCAATGTTCTGGGCTGCTAGAGTGGCCATCTGTCCCGCTCCCGCGCGTATCCCACCAGTTCGCTGTCTCACTCGTTCGCTATGTAGCTCTTAGACTAACCTAAGGTGTCGGCGCACGCGGCGGGCGCGTGTTCGGGGCTGCTGGCGGGGCTGCGGGGCGGGGACGCATACAGCGGGCTGGCCGCGCCGTGCCGCTGCTCGCGCCGCCTGTCACGCGCCCGCGCGTACCCAGCCAGTTCACTATCTCGCTCGTTCGCTATGTAGCTCCTGAAAAAATAATTAATGTTATATTGAATCATTAACTAAAGTCAGTACAATGACGCACAGCCAAAAATTATCCTTGACTACTAAAGAACTACTGCGTATAAACCAGTATTAGTCAGCAGGCTTTTGCCGTGGGAGAGCCAGGCTTCGGCACGAATGTGCCGGCTCGACCGGAGTGATACCACAGCCTGTTTTTTACCAGCCACAGTGATTAAGTTTACCGGTGGCCCAACTTCCCTAATCGCCCTATCCCTATACTTATTCCCTCATAAAGGCCAGCAACGCACTTGCGACAATGTCACGAGTGTCCATCGGCGACGGCAGTTGCTTTCCATCAGGTAACCCCTCTGCTCGCTTGCCTCCTAATTATCATAAAAAAAGCTACTTGTTAGCTACTTGTTACGGTTAATTACTCTCTCAAATTAAAATTTGAAATCTTTTTTCTTTCAATGAACACAAAGAGAGACTAAATGAATTTCAATTTCGAAGTACAACATTCCTGTAACTAACGAATCGATAAGTCCTAGCCTAGAAGGTAACCCCGGTAAGGTCCGCCTAGGTAGAGGACTAACCAGTGTGTTAGGAGTAGTGTTATAATATATTGTAAATAATTACCTATTGGCGTCGTTATGAAGCGCGCTGTGCTCGGGTATCGGTTCGTGTTCGCGGTCACGGTCACGCCGGGATCGCCCGCACCGAGCCACCTGCTGCGCGAACGACAAGCTCGCAGCGTTCCGCGCCTACACACGTTAATTTATTATTATTTAATTACATACATATTTACTATCAATAAGGTGATACGGTGGCAGATTAGTGATGTAAATAAGTTTGTTCCGTTATGTCAAACCCAGCTGACATTTCACGGCTCACATGTGGTCAATATTCCGACCGAATGACGTTAGTCCGTCATCTGGCTCTGTTTCAATTTACTTCCCGGTACTACCAGGAATTTGATTCACAGCTAAATTCGAGAAACCCTAGTATGGGTCTACGTATTTTGATCCAACCCAGCTGACAGGTCACATTAACATTGAATAATTAAAAAAATCAATACTAAACTTAATTTCTATAGTAAGTGGATACAGGTTTGGACATTATACAGTCCTCCAAACTAGGCGTAGCCTGTGCTATGGAGAAAATGCTCGAACTTTCGTACCTTATCCTGTGTGTCGTCAACGTCGTGCGAGCGGTTGGAGCCGCCCGTCATGTTGGACGAAGATTTCGTCGAGTTGGAACTGTGTACGCTGCGCCGCTTGTAGTCCGGCGAACCTGGTGGAAGATTATGCCATTATTCGATGGTAGATTTGTTCGTTTACACCACTGCAAAGCCACGTTAACACAAAAATATTTTAACAGCGATTTAGTGCCATAGCAGACCATTTAAAATATTACATGAAAACAGTACCGAACGCTAAAGACCTTTGTGTATGTAAAGTGGCAATCTCTAGACTTGTACACTATATCATCCATGCTAATATTATAACTGGGAAAGTGTGTTTGTTTGTCATTTCTTCGCGATCTAACGAAGCAACCATTCGATTTAATTTTTGGCATAGACATAGTTGTAGTTTATAAAAACATAATATTTTATAGGAGCTTACAAGAATTTTCGTATTTTTTAAGATTTTCAAATTCTACGCTTGGTATGCGGGCAAAAGCTAATAATCTATAAAGCCTTTGTGATCAAGACCTTGTTATGGATGTTGTATTAATTTTACCTGATCTAGGTGGGCGGAGCTCTTCCATAGGCGGGGCGGGGGCCGACGGTGCCGCCCATCGCTCGAGTAGACGACAGATGTTCGCATGACCCGCGCGCCAGGCAACTTTTGCGGGCGTCCGACCTGCGTTACATTATTATATTTGAGTTAATACACAAGTAAATATAACAATGGTAAGCTTAATAAAAGAAATCGAAGACATAAGTCAAAGAAGCAGATAACTAACGTTAATAAATATGCATGTTTATTGCGTACATGAACGCTTTAAGACCGGAAAAACGCTGCTAATGAAATAGGCAAGGTAAAAGATTTGTCAAAATTATATGGGAAAAAATAAATATGTATCTACTCGAATGTTGTATGCATATAAGTAATCCGCTTCTTTTAAATATGTTTAATTATAATAAAGTAAACGACAATAAACGACATACCACAATGATCGGCTTGTAACGGGTCGGCGCCGTGCTGAAGCAACCATAACACGCACTCCTCGTGACCCTCTTGTGCCGCGATACCTTTACAAATCCACAAATATCAATAAATACAAATTAGCCATATATACCTGTACGTCCGTCAACTGGCTGTAAATTCATTTCTTTGATGATACAACTAGAACGGGTATGGCGTTATTTGAAAAAATGTGGACTGCGACGTTCTTTGTTTAAAGAACGTTGCAGTCCAAATTTTTTCAAATTCATTATTAATATACTTATATTAATAATGTGATTTTTAAAAAGTATAATGATTGATTTTCTATAATATTTTATGTCATGCATCTTTCGTATACATCACATACCAAGAGGCGTGGCTCCCTGCGTGCACACGGGCGCAGGAGCGGCGCCGTGCGCTAATAACGCCCGCAACGCAGCCGTCCGTCCGCGCCATGCGGCCGCGTGTAGCGCGGTGCGGGCGCATCTATCGCGACCGTCTACTAACGCGCCACCTAGATGGTATTTTTATTTCAGTAGCAGCATTTACCCAATACATACCAGAAGAAGATTATACGTACTAAAATGTATACCACGGGAGCAATAAAACATTAAAATTAGTATACGCTTTATTGCTTACTGCATCCAATTTCATTAAAATTTAGTAAGTAGTTTAGACACGTTTATTGCCACAAAAATCTTAAGGAATAAACATTCACATTTCTGATATTAACAGAATAGGAGGATAGCAACAATTATTTGCTATCCTCCTATTTTCTTGTTACTCCTGTGACGAAGAAGTGACGAGTACAATTTATAATATTTTTTCTTGACTTAAGAATTAATAATATTTATAATAAAATAAATCATTACTTACCAACTTTGATGAGCAAGTTGACCATTTCTGTATGCCCTTGCCAGGCTGACACGTGTAGCGGCGTTCGACCCTTTAAGCGAAAATATATATTTAAACATCATTAAACATGAGTTCTGTAACAGATATTATGTTGCGCTCTTTACTCGCGAACTTTTTTTGCTTACTGTAATATTACCCAAAGTAAATTATAAACCAAAAGTATTATGTTGCGCTCTTTACTCGCGAACTTTTTTTGCTTACTGTAATATTTCCGTGATACAAAAGTAACCTTTTCAATATCTTATACTGCATAAAAGCAGAGTTTTTAAAAAAAGGTCTCATAATTAAAGACATAAGTGGAGGCCAGATAACTAACGTTTTATAAACTCCCGTATTTTTGCGTTAATGGACGCTTTTGGACCCGAAACATTTGAAATTAAAATAATGTGGGTTTAAAGTTTATTAGACACTAGCTATATAATGAAATAGGTAAGTTACAAGAATTGTTAAAATTTTATACGAAAAAAATTGTATATACTCGAAGGTTGCAAAAAATGTGAGTGATAGCGGATACGCTTCTTACATTTATGTCTTCAATTAAAAAAAAATTAACAAACTACTACTACTAAGTTCTATGGTTAAAAAAAATGAGTGCGCAATATCTCACCTCAGTATCAGCGGCGTGCACGCTCGCGCCGCACGCTAGTAGATGTCGCGCCATGGCGAGCCGGTTGTCGAGCGCGAGGACGTACAGCGTGCTGCGTCGATCCGCGTCCAGTGCGTCCACGTCTGCGCCGCGTCGGTGTAGAGCCGTTACCGTCTCGAAGTGACCTTCCAGGGCTGCCAACCTGACATATCATATTTTTTTAGACACCAATGTCGTCTTACATGGCTGCCAACATTTAATTTCCATTGCTGCAATTTTTCAAATAACAAAACTTACTAGACTTCTACTAAAGTTTACCCTAATGTTATATTTGAACGACACATTAATAAACTATTTATGTATTTTTACGATGCAAATAAAATTAAATTTATAGTGACAAACACAAATTAAATTATAATATTTATAATAACGTTATGCCTTGTATTTTTACTTTTGTTATACGAAAGTAGTCATCAAATATGACGTAACTTTACCTCAACGCGGTCTTCCCATCGTGTGCCCGCTGGTCGACGGGCGCGCCGTAGTTATCTACGAGTATCTCTACGAGGCGCGTGTGGCCCTCCTGCGCCGCTAACATCAGTGGACCCTTGCCGTCGTTGTCTGCCTCGTCCACTTTGGCGCCGGCCTCGAGTAGAGCTTCGCACACTTCTATGTGACCTGTTAAGAACATTTTTAGACTTTTACTACTACGTACACGGGGATTTCTTCCATAAAAATAAAAGTTTAAATAACTACAACTGAGATCATTCAAGAATTTCAGAACATCGGCGTGCTTAGATTTTGAGTAGATCTGTATTAATATAAACATTAATCTCGTTGATAGCTATCAAGAGCTTAATTAACGGATAGTATACGAGGTGTGTTCAAAAAGTATCGCGAATTTTGAATTTTCGCGGGTTACGTATATTCGAATTTCGATTTTTTT
>JAOTAV010033011.1:2021-19615 GCA_026546445.1 Cyclargus thomasi
CATATCTCTAGTTATCGTGGTATAAAATCTGATTTCTTAGTTCGGTGCTTAACATGTTATGTTAAGTACGGAAATGTCGTTAAAACCGTCAGGTTAAGATAAAAGGTCTTAAAAATACTCTAAGGAATACTTACATATAAAGCACTCACGATTTAAATGTAAGGTAAGCCTGTAATAATATAAAACAGTAAAGCCTAATATTTTCATAACCAAGCTTCCCAGATATTTGATGTCACATTTAACTAAATGCCTTGCTGTCTAAAACCACCCAATAAATTAATGTTCAATGTAAACATTTTTTTCTTCTCTAAAAATAGCACTCTCACCTCCCCGTAGTAATCAAGTGTTTAACTAATATAACGCGGGAATCGAACCCACGACAGGTTCGATTCCTGCGATGGGAACTTTTATTACCAAGTTTGGTTAGGACAAAGTAGGCTGATCACCTGAATGACAAATAAGATGATTTATGCGCCGAAAGGGTATGTAAAAAGTCGGTCCTGCGCCTGATCTCACGCCAGTCGTGTCAGTTATCCGTCCCACTGGGTTATGAGAGTACAGGAAGAGAGAGTGCTCCTGTGTACTGCGCGCACACTTAAGCACTATAAAATTATCCTGCGTAACCGGCTAGTTTTATATGAAACCGGCCACCGTCACCGAAACCTGTGTGGGAGTTATCATATTATCACTTAATATACGGGTGTAAAAAAGGTAGCATAGTTTTAAGCTTTGGACCCTACTAATCTCACAGCAAACTCTATGTTATAGTGACAAATACACACCAAAAAGTACCATTTAATTAGTTACACCCTGTATACAAATCTGCGAACATTTTCTCTGATCCACAAAACCGTGAACGTTAAGTGAATGTCTCAGGTAATTCTGGAGCTAGTTAATATGTAAGCCCCGTACCGCAGGCATTATCCTGCACGATCCAAATGACGTCATCCGCTTCCAATGGGATTGTATGCACCTCATACATACATATGAGCTTGTATGAAAAAACCTTAACGATAAATATATGTCATTATGTTTTTCATTTTCGCCGTTTTGTGTAACTTATGTAGATTGCCTCGTTAGGAAAATGGAAGGTTGGGAAAAGTTTTTAAAGAAACAAAGATTATTTTAGCTTTTTAAACTTTACCATAATTTTATAATTTAAAAAACAGTATCTCTGGAATGCATTTTCATTGCTGCTATCTCTACTTGTAGTACGCTACTGAGCTATAATAATTTTTGTTAGTGTATAATTTTTTGATAGTAATTTGTTATTATTATTACTATTATTAAAAGCCTAAATTATCAGAATACTGGGCAAAGGCATACTCATTTTTCTTCCACAGCTCACGATATTGGGATCGAGAAAGAACCTATATTTTACCCTAAATAATGCTGAAGCATTTATAGGTCCGATGACAGTAACCTGATAATTCTAGTGACTTATTAAAAGCTGCTAAAATATATATGCTATAACGATATCTGTCGATTCAAGAGGAACTAATCTAGATGTATTAATGCTAGAGGTCGCCTTGTAGCCGAAATTCGACCATACAAATTAAAATAAAAAAACTAAAATCTATTCTATATTCAATCACAGACTTCAGCTTGGCATTTACGTTTCGTTAACAGGCCATTAAATTTCAATTAAAAAAACACAGACGTCAACCACAAACAATAGAATATTTCGTGTATGATTATCGTGTCATGTCAAAACATTGTAGTGTGCATGTTGTGTGGGTAACGTTTTATTTATTAAAAATATGTAAAATAAAAGCATATTTTAAAATAATATTTATATTCCACTCTCCCCTTCCATATCAACTATAACTGGAAAAAATTTCGTGCTTTTACGTCAACATGTCTTTCGTAAAAAGGGGTACAAGGTTTTACGTTCGCGTATTAATAAATAGATAATACCTACGATAAGAATTTTCAAGTAAGAATCTCTCTCACAGTGCAACAAAGGAAATAGTTGGACGCTGAGATGTAGAACCTCATTTATTATTCTGATGTTACCTTCACTGCCTTCAACTTCTACCAGCAGATATGAGACAACGGTCTCGTGATATTTATACTTAATTTAAATAAGACAAAGCCACAAAGGCGTTATTATTGGTCGATAATTCACATGCGATATTGCGCTGCAGAGCATGATGCTACTTTCATCGTCGCTTTATTATCGTAGCAAAAAAAAAATCCACAACCAAACATGTAACCTCCTTGGTTTTGGAAGTCGGTTAACAAAATGTAGGGAAAACAGATATCGCAATAACGCATGCCATATTATACTGTTTATAACATGCCTGTGTAGGAGAGACTTTATTCTTTCTGCATTTTTTTTGCATGAACAATTGAACACCTTGTAAAAATGAATATTGTCTTTTTGCTCAAGATTGACGGTATGATTCATTAACCTTCTGTCCTATACGAACCGCGACTGTCAACATTAAGTGACAACGCAACACTTTTTGTATATAAATGTCAATTTTTTTGACAAAGGGCTATTTAAACATTAAGCCAAACTTAAGCGAATGCATAATAGTCAAACATTATAAATTATATACACAATAAAAATACTTTTATACCTATCTTAGTTAAATATAAGTAAGAATAATATTTAAATCTTTTAAAACTTTTATCGTTTGAACTTCCCGATCGTTCGAGCTTGTAGATTTTCATTTAACTTAGTAGGTTTGAAGTCAAAGCTGGCGAAGTTATCCATGCGAAACACGTGCTCGTTGTTACCAAATTAAATTATATAATGAAAATAATGTAATAGAACTCATTTGCAATCCTAATAAGATAGTTTTTTCCCCCACGGAAGAAAGAATAATGAAATCATTACGACGAAGACCTCTGTGACTCAGTGGTAAGCGCGTTGGTAGCTTAAGCCGGGGGTCGTGGTTTCGAATGTCACCAACAGAACAAAGGGTTTTCAACGTAGTAGTCTTGGATGTGTATTAAATGTATGTAGCATATAACAAAAACCTTAAATATGTGCATTGTATTAAAGTATGAAGTATATTTCCGTTGTCTGGTAATCGTAACACAAGTCCCTCGGGTACTTAGCACGGGGCCAGACTAACGTGGTGTAGAGCATCCAGTGTAATATTATTATTATAATCACGATCTTGGGACATGATTGGCCACTCTTTTTAGAATGCGTTCAGTTCATCGCGCCACCTTTTTAAGCGACTTCCAAAAACGAGAAGGTTATATGTTCGGTTGTGGATGTATATTTTTTTGTGGGTTAACCTCTGTTACGCCGACCAGTGGAAAGTCACTCCGAAACTTGATGAGTACATCGGACAGTGGATCGAATCGAGGATTTTGTGGAGAGATTTAAAAATATGCTTTTTTCTACCTAAATAATAAAGTTAAGAGAAAGAATAACTTTTGTTGAGATTAATTATCTTTATCCGTTGGCATAAACAAAATTTTGAAAAATAAAAATCGGACCCTAAGTCCTGCATACGTGAGACATGCCCTGACCAGCTACACTTTGGACATCTTCCACATATCTGTGGAAGAAAAGACGGAGGCCTTTGCCCAGCAATGGGACACTGTAGGCTGATTTTAATAATAAAAATCTATATAAATACGCGAGCGGAAAACTTTGTACCCCTTTTTACGAAATACACGTAGATGAAAAAGCATGAAAAAGAAAATTATAGTAAAAATGGGGAGCAGCATGGAATACCAATACTATTTTAAAATATGCTTTGACCTTGCATATTTTTACACAATATGCGCACTCCAATACTTTGACATAACACGATAATCATACACGAAATAGGTACTGTTTTATTTATATTTGAGGTCAGATATTTTATAAAAAAATTTAATGGTCAGGTAACGAGATCTTTGCCAAGAGCCAAATTGAAGTCAAAGTTTTTTATAGCTCCTCTACACGATGGATTTAAGTATTTATTGTCGAATTTCGAACAAAGAGCGACCTCTAGTAATATATAATCAGATTATTCGCATTAAAAGTATAACAGTCAAAGATGAAGACAGTATAATATAATATTAATTAGACAACCGCCCGCGCCGTTTCGAACAGTCGGGTATCCGTTGAACTAGAACTCGTTAATTGTGCACGAACCGTACGGTTTCGGCGTGAAGAGGTAACAGACAAACACACTATCGCTTTTCTAATAACACATTAGTATAGAAGTATGGATACATAAAAATTTACGCCATAAACAAGTATTTCCGATTACCTCTTTTATCGCTGACATTTTAGGCTTTTTTCTTCAGAGCCAGATATTATAAGAAAATACAGTTTTTTGCGACTAACCCCAACATTTGTATTCAAATGCCGAAGTTACAGCAAATATTTTTACAACAAATTCGGTAATGTACCGTCGGAAAAGAAGGTTTCTCAAAAATAAAATAAATATTACTGAAATTATGTCGTTACACGTGACAAATAAAAAAAAATTGCAAATGTGTGTGTGACTATGTATTTTTTACCCGATTGTACTTTTCATCATTGCGCACATTATAACAGGGGATATCGAAGCAGGTCGCATTTTTGATAAAAGTAGTTTACTAGACCCGCAGTATTTAGAGAAAACTATTCTCAAGCTACACGAACATTAAAAACTCACCGAGGCGGCCATAAAAAGCCTTAAAACCAAGTACGCGATGGATCACCAAGACACTACTGAGAAAAGGTCCTAAATAAATCGCCAACTATTAACAATTCGATCTATCTATATCATAACAAAGTCAAAAGAACCACATCGAAATAAATAAGCTTGCTGTATTTACCTTAAAAATTGTTATTACCTTAGTGAATAAACGATATCTTTCCATGGAATATTTTGACTTGAATTTCTTTCCACAAACATTTATTTTGTTTTTCGGTAAATAGAATTGCCGGAACTGTATTAAAGTCCCTTTTTCTGTTAATAAGGTAAGTGTACTCAGACCCTAAGCCTTATTGGCCTCCTGGACTTTCATTACATCATCTTTACGAGAAACTTTTTTGTCTATTTTCTTAGTGATTTCTTGAGTATTACAAATTTCATTCATTCATTTTATTTTGTATGTCGGGTCTTAAGACCTGAAGTATATATGTATGTTGAATGATTTCAGTTATTTAAGCGGTATGATAAGAAACTGTCGTGGGACAAAGCAACAAAATTTGAACTCCCAACTAGCTCAAAAGCTAAGGTAAAGCAATTAACCATCGAGTCATCCATTGCAAAATAAGAATGTTAATAAATGAATATGTCACGTAGTACAAGTACAATATTGAATAACGTAAGGAGAACTAAAGAGCACAATTATAGCGTACGTTTCCAAATCATATGGGACCACAATAATACACCAAAACAGATTACATCGGGGATCTAGAGGTATTGGAAAATATTTATTATTTAAACAATGATATAGGTTGTATTGCTTTTTCAAGTGAATAATAAAATAATCCAAGCTACTTAGATCTTGCTGACTTTTGAGTATTGAATTTCGTAAGTAGTTTTTTTTTAATTAGCGTGAGTTTAAAATGAGAATTGTTTTTCTTTTAGCTCCGTTTCTTAATGTCTTATTTCTGTATGATTTTTAAAAAATTATCACTTATTAAAGTTTTGATAACGTTGAAGTAAGTCATAATTCAGATGAAAAAATATATATATTTTTTGGTTAAGTGTACATCGCTTCTTAAACGCTAGATTATAATTTTGAAAGGTTTACCACTAATATCGTCTTGATGAATGGCAGTCTTCCACAGTACGATTTTCGCGTAACTTTCTGCCTTGCACAGTAAAGCTCTGGAATGGTCTATCACCAGCAGTATTTAACCTTAGTAAGTAACATTCAAGAAGAGAGCGTATTCCTTCTTAAAAGGCTGGCAACGCACATGCAACTCTGATGTTGCGAGTGTCTATGGGCAGCGGTAGTTGCATTCCATCAGGTAACCCGTTTGCTCGTTTGCCCTCTTATTTAAAAAAAAATACACCCCAAAGTTTTGCTGTTCTCAATATTATATTTTGCTTTGGGAGTATTCCCACTATGCAGAATAACTTTTTTTATAAAACTTTGTTTTTATAATGTCTAATATATTTTTTTTTAACAATCTAAACCTAACTAATTTATCCAAAGGAAGCGGAAATAGTAATTGATATTATCTTTCAAAGTTGATACGGCCGGTGCCGCCGCCCTCCCAAACTTGTCTCCCAGGGCGCCGCAATTGTTTGGCGGTTATCTCGTCGGCAAGTTGTGTCGGTGCCCACAGTAATATGCTTAAGTGAACGATGTGGCTCTGGTGTATTCAACAAACACGACCGTGACGTGGAATATATCTATATATTGTTTTACTTTTTCAAAGGTAAAATTGTGTTTACATTAATTTTTTGTACTCTACGTACACATACATCTATTTTGTGGACTGGCCAGTAGTCTATACTACCACAAAATGGATGGGTCATATGAACCCGCAGGAGACCTTTATAGGACGATACATTTTGTTCTATGATTTCATTTGTAAGCTGTCCAACTGGGTGCTGGTGAGAAATTTGAAGTTCAGGTAGTCACAAAGCATATTTTTGTACGGCATTATGTAATAATGGATAAGAATCAGTATTGAATCATTATGTAAAATTTGTGACGTACCATTGTTTACGGCACTGCGAGCTTTCTTATTATTTTTCACGGATAAATTTATGGTTAGTGAACCATCAATTTATCACTAATATATATGTACGGCAAGTTGGCGTACAAAAATATATGTTTAAAATGTACTCCTGATTACCTGAATCACCCACTTGGACAGCTTACAAGTGAAATCACAGCACATAATCTTATTATTTTTATCTCTTGTATCGTCATGTTTCGATTCAGCTTAATAAATTTATATTTTTAAAATGCCTCTGTTCATAATATTTCTTAATCATTTCGTGATGTTGTAAAGGATAAAAGTATTTATGAAATGCGAGATATTTTTTAAAAATGTTTAAGATTATCGACTAAGCAAGTTTTTTTCCTGGAATTAATAGAAATTAAAATTAGGGTATTTGTTGAATAGGTTCATTGGGTGCGGCCTGCATTCGCTGTTTGGAGGTAAAGTTGAAGTTGAAGTTCCGAAGTTTCAAGTCGACTATCAGTTGCAATGATATTCTAGCTGCAGCAGAAATTCTTTATTTTTAGATTGGAATCGACGAAGTTTCTAGAATTCATTCTATTCCAATTACTCGAACTATTTTAGACATTCATGCGACAGTCTTATATCAAGATATGTTACACATACAGAGTTATAAAAAACATACTGTGTAGAAAAATAACCGTATTATTTCTAGCCTCTTATGTGGTATTATAAATTATTATAATAACTATTACATCCTATTTTTTAAAGAATTTCGGATGACTTTAATGCTAATAATTACTTACTAAAAGACTAGAATTGGCAATGTTGTTTTTTTCTGACAAAACTGATTTTACTCTCGTATATTAAGCAGTTTTTTATTTAATATATATTCTATATTCGCTGGCAGTTGAAAAATGTAATTTTTACACGAAAATACAGTTTTTATCACACCATCACAAAAACATTCGAAACCATTTCGCGTTGGTTTAAATCTTTTAAGGCATATTCGTTAACTATAATCTCTTTTGCCACTCATTTAATTTATCGAACGACCGCCAGTGTTCTGACACTTTCCGAAGTGTATATTTATAAGCTTTTAAATGACATTTTAAAAATAAAACTTTATTTTCATTGGTCATCCTTTCATTATCTGTTTTTAACAAAAACACTGAGTTATTTCTGTACTAATTTCATACCTATTATGGGTTTGTGGATAAAGGTGAGCGCGCATTCAATATGTGAGGTTTTATATTATAGGAATACGTAATCCAAACCTTTACGCCGTTTGTTCATCAATACCGTCAACCGAGAATGAGATTATTTCGGCCCGATGAAATGGAACTTTATGATCTAGCTCATAAGTTTTATTTTCTAGCGACATTGCTCTATCATCAATGTCGTCGCCGTCACTAAAGGCGTAAAGGAAAATGAAACATGTAGTCATAAAATGCCACTTTATAATGTTGGCTATTGGTTTCATTATAATGCTCTACGCCTCTACAGATGGCGACGACATGGACACAACACCAAATTCGCTAGAAAATGAAACCTATAGACTAGATCATCAAGTTCCATTCTATTGGTCCAAAAAAAAATTGTTGACTGTGACGGCGCGTGATGGACAAACGGCGTTCGGCTCCGAAATAGCACACTGAACATCTATAGAACTGACGTTTGTAAAACATCAAATTCAGGATTCATCAACGTCACTTCTATGAAAAGTGCAATGCCGTGTCGTTTCGGAGCCGGATGGTGTGGCATAGTGCGGTCGACACAATGTATATTCCACTAAGTATATTTTGCTATTACGACAAACTCCGGATATATTGCTTGAAATTTAAATATGCAGGCTTGGGGAGTACAATCAAATTTTGATTCTATTCGCGAATATCCTTATTAATCAATCAAAGAACTCATAGTAATCTTGTGGGAATGTGCGTGGTGGTCAAAGGAAGATCTTCCGACCGGGAGAGGTGTTATACTCGGTCAGGCCGAAGCCCACATGATACATCTCAGCTGTTGTATATATATCGTCGTGTTTCGAAAACTTCGATAACGCGATGCAGGATTATTACGCTTTATGTGGGTACCGCCACAATCTTTGTGATTCATATAGAAGGAAGGTGGCAAACACTTCACAACTTCACAAATAATGAGGATCAAACTTGCAGTATCTTTTAGTTTCGTATACGTCAATGTATAAGAATAACACGTAAGGTAGTTTAGAGATAATGATCAATGTGCTCGTAAACCGTTTACAACATTTCATTTCCGAATCCCGAGCCATGCCAATATATCAAACTGGAAAACAATTTTCGTATCTAATTCGAGTCAATACAAATACTACTTGATCGCGTGACTAAAAACTTTTGTATGGCTCCCCTGTGTAAGTTTTCACGAAATTGGTTGCCTTTTTATAAAAAAATATGCTACGCGGTATACGCTAAGGCGTTTTATGTACGATTACAACATCATGTTTAATGCACTACCTGTCTGAGTCACTCGTAAATAATATGCTTACGCAGACTACTGCATGCTTGTTTTGAATTATTTAATAGCGAATCTACTCAAATTTTCAAACGAAGTTACATAATAAAAACCTATAATTAATTTCTAAATTCATAGGTTTGTACCTTTCAGTATTTTACCGTACAAGTTCTAATGAAAAAGCTTTGTTGAATTGCTAAAATAGCAATACCTTATCCTGGATGCGTAATATTTCATACGCATACTTTTGTTATTTAGAAAACTTAGGGTCTGTTTCACAGGTTCCCCATAAATGTCGGATAGACTATCCACAACATTTTTGACAGATTACGTAAGGAGAATCTGTCAAAAAAATGTTGGATAGCCTATTCAACATTTATCAGGAAGCGGTTAAACGGGCCCCATCTTTTGCCGAGGGAAAACCATGCTTTGGCACGAATGGGCCGACTTGTTAGGAGTGATACCACGGCCTCACAGAAAACTGGCGTGTAAATGCGTTGTGCTATGTTTCGTTCAGTGAGTAAGTTAACCGGTGGCCCAACTTCCCTAATCCAACTATCCTTATTTCCATTTCCTATTCCGTCGTAAAAGTTGGCAACACACTTGCGACTCTTCGGATGTCACACCTGCCCCCTAAATATCATAAAAAAAAAATTATTCTCAATCACACTTTTACCAAGTTTTTGGCTTAGTAAAATTATAAACTCAGGTACAATACAGACACTGATCCGTTTCACGATACGGGGTGTCTTCATTAATTGTTGTTATCGCGCCGTTTAAGACATAATATCAAGTAATCTGAGAATTATATATTTTGAAATATGCTCGTCGGTCACGCAATGAATACTTTCACGAATATCAACAAGGTTTATCAGAAACAATTTCACAGCTACGGGCTATTTCATATAATTTCGGTTGGCCGTGGTGTTCAAGAATCGAAACCAATAATATGTATATCTATATGATGAATGGCAATCTTCCACAGTACGATCTTCGCGTAACTTTCGGCCTCGCACAGTAAAGCTCTGGAATGAACTATCACCAGCAGTATTTTCGGACCGCTACGACCTACAAACCTTCAAGAAGAGAGTGTATTCCCTCTTAAAAGGTCGGCAACGCACGTGCACCCCTGATGTTGCGAGTATTTTGAATTAAATTTTGTGTGTTTAAAGCGCTTTACGAATTATTCGTAGCAGCGCTACGAGCGTAGCACCGCGTAGCTACGAATACGTTCTACGTTCGAATATTCAAAATTAATATGCGACACGACTGCGACCGACAAAATGGTATCACCTTTATGGACATTACAAGATGATAATAATATAATTTATATTATAATATTAGAATCGATATACTTATAGCCTATTAATACGGGTAACCTGAAATGTAAAAATTATTTAATTCATAAATACCATCCTTTTTCGTCATAATTTATCATTAATACATATTATGGCTGCAGGCTTTCAAGACGTCTACAATAAGCAAGCCGAGAACGACTACGCCTGTTGTCATTCTCGGCTTCATCTTTCGCGGCGTCAAGTGTGGACGTATAACGAACCTACATGACGAGCACACTGCGAGAGGGAAGCAAATTCCTTTGTGTTCGTCAAAAACTAGCAACAGGCAGAACGCAGTCGAGCATAAATAAAATGCTTGCGGTGCGCTCGTATGAGGGTCTAGAAGTCGGTCCACACTAAACGAATTATGTTTGGTTTGTGCTCAGTTCGTACTCAACTCGCCTAGTGTAGACGCACCTTAAGTATTTCTTAAAGCACATACAGCATGGACAGTATAACTCCGGGTAATCTGTGCACTGTTTAGCGCTAGACGCTGCTGCGCCACTTATCGCCAGGTATCACGGAAGCTCTCTCCAAAACGCCACTTTATGTTCCAGCTAAGCGGATTTATGTTGCCAACTAATCTTGAGGAACTTTGCGCATTCCGCGATCACAGCACTGCTAATGTGAGTTCGTGCGAGTTTAATTGAATTTATTTACTGGCTTGTTAATTATGCAGTGTATCGATGATAGCGACGAAGGTGTCGCGTCCAAACCGCCTTGATGTAATCTTATGTATCATAGTACAACCGAAGTTGTTTATTAATGATGTTTAAAATTGTGTAGATACAAACACCTAAAGAATGGTCGTAAGCATTTGTGTAGAATCCAAGGAATTTTTTTTGGAGTAACGATAGTAATATAAAATAAATATACCGTTGTTTATTGAAAAAGTTCAAATTTGTATGTGTAAAAACAGTTAAAGTTATAATATTGTCATAAGTAACTTATTTGTGTAGAATCTTTAAGATATATTTAGCAGTACGTGAGCACAGTATTATGTTAGATCTGGATATAGAGAGGACTGTTATAAGTTTCAAACTGACTGTCTGTATTATCGAAGTAACAGTTAATAATAAACCAGCATCAAAAATAAAAAGTAGTAATTAAAAATGATACTTAAGGCAGCAATTAAAATAAAACATGTCGACGTAATATTATTGAAGTCGGGAGCTTAACCAGAAACAGATTGGCGAAATTTACGAGGGCTATTTATTTCCGCTGCGTATATTATCTCGGGCTTTCTATTTAATTGGATACAAAAGTTAAATCCTCCGAGTCACTTAATATCCGAAAAATTTCTCTAAAAGTCCATTTCATTCGAACGTAAGTATTCGCTGGCGTTTACTCCCCTAATTAGTTTGAAATTACGTGACGATGGGTCTGTTGAATCGTTGATTGCGCGGCGAATAAACGCTACAACTCCGTATTGTTTATGAAACGAACTCCTAAAAGAGCATGAGGCGGTGACTCGGTGATATTTCGACCCTGCCCACCTACATTCATTTGTGTTTAGTCGCCGACATGAACACGCTAGTTAACATAAACCTTACCTTCAGAGAAATAGTTTCTTAGATTGACGGCGTAATTTTGTGATTCATTAGAATTGTAAAAATCAGGCCTTTGCATATATTGTGGATTATTTATACAGAGCGAAGTAACCACTTTTCAAATACATGGGACAGGAATTTAATGTCCGTCCAAGCGCATACGCGATTCTCGCAACCTAAACTCCCGAGTCCACAGGATTGAAAAACTCAAACTATCAATTAAGCCTGGAACATCGAGCATATAACCGGTAAAGAAGTAATATGAGCCATCCGTGTCCGAAACTTATCATTTGTTACTGATAAATTAAGCAGTACGCACCAATAAGAGACCTGTGTGTACGTTACTTTGACACTTCCGACGTGCCTTTGGGCGGATTTTTTTTAGAACAAAACTAATAACATTTACGCACTTTTGGTTATATGATCGATGGACTGGTAACATCCATGTGCGGGTTCCCTCACGATGTTTTACTTCACCGTACAAGCATACGTGTTAAATGTACTTAGTGGCCTTCTGTCAAGTGAAAGTTAGTTATCATCCGTTTTCTAAGATGAACAAAATCTACATATACTCGTATTTAACGTTACTTCCTTATATACGTACAAATTCTGATAGAGCAAGAAGTAGTTGTATACGAAAATTAGTGTCTTGGTAATAAAATAACATGGCAAATGAGGTTAATACGTTAACAGCTTCAACGTTATTTATAAGAGTCTTTCAAAATTAGCTTACATGAAGATACTCTTCTAAGTAAGAAGTTTGTTAGGCCTCTTAAGTTCCTTGTAGGATCTTTGTTTGCCAAAGACAACTTCCTGTATTGGTTAATGCTTGATAAGTAAACGTATTTTAAAAATTGTTTTCAAAAGAAGTAACTTTTATTACTTTATATTAAGTTTAGTTTAATTTACAAATGACAATTCACCGATATCTTCCTTGAGCAGCCAAAGTTAGCTCAGCTTTAGCGGAACCCACTTATAGTCCGTGAATCTTTACAAAAGCTGTTTTATTGCATTTCTGAAAGCCCAAATAATAAAGTGAAACAAAAAAAAAACAGTTGAAAAACTAATGGAACAATAGGACAAAAAAATGTTTTCAGTAATGATTTACTACTTTTAGGTAATATAATTAATAAATTTAGGTAATTAGCTGAGTTATATTATAGGAGATGTTTTAATCCCATTAACCGTTCTCGTGAAATAAATGTAGTAATATACTGGGATAAATAATTTTATACCTCGTGGGATAAAAATGATTTATCCCACGGTTCATTTACTCGGATTTAATAAATTAAATTAATATTTATTAAGTCAGCCATCTATATCTGTACATCAAATTTTATCAAAGTTTTTAGTAGTTTTGGTGTGATTGACCTACAAACATGCAAACGAACACATTTTAATTCAATAGGATAGTATGATTTGCAAAGTATTTTTAATGTAAATTTATTAATATTATGGGAGTATAATATTGTGCTGTGGAAGAGCCATGTCGTGCCGTGGCCGGCTTGACTGGAGTGATGACGAACGATATCAGTCAAATCTCACGCGATAAACGAACCTTGACGCAACGGAGTTGCAGGCACATGTAGACATTTATTTTGTTACTCGTTCTTTTGTGACCCAATATAACATGTTAAAAATTTGGCGTGTCTGTGTATGTTTGTGTCAATCTGTCTCTCTGTCTGTAGCATTATGGCTTCTGAAAAAATAAAACAATTTCAAATTAGTTTATTTTTATATCTTAAAGATGACTTACAGGCGAGTGTTAAGCATATTGTTTAAGCTCTGTTGAAAATGACATTTTGCACATGCAGAACGTGATGACGAGCAGGGTGTAGACTACAGGAAAAGCTGACTAAATTACTCTGTAGCTTGGAATGCAACGCCAATCAACGACGATGATAATATTGAACAATGTATATAGTTGATATTACTATTTTTTTCAAGATATTTAGGGGGAAAGTGAGCTGACGGTTACCTGATGGAAAGCAACTGCCGTCGCCCATAGACACTCGCGACATCCGAAGAGTCACAAGTGCGTTGCCTGCTACAATATAAAACGCTACGCATACTACAACACGCACACTAAAATGTTTTGACATGACACGATAATCATACACTAAATATTCTATTGTTTATGGTTAATGTCTGTGTTTTTTGAAACAAAATTTAATGGCCTGGTAACGAGACCTTTATGCCATAGTTTTTTATAACTCTTTACTAAATTTTAATATTTGAAATATTTATGGACGAATTTTGACCACAAGGCGATCTCTCGTAAAGATGAATTGACTATAACTGGGTTCCGGTATAAAGTTTACGGACCTCCACTATATCTAGCCCTGATCAATAGCAACGTCGTAACTTTTAAATTGTCAAATAAGTAGGTTCTAAGCGGTTCTAAGTCTTGGAAACGTGTGCGAGTAAAGAAATTTAACACGAAACAAAATTAAAGTCCTGCTAAGTAATAAAATTCACTGACTAGAATATAAAATCTAAAGTAGTTAGCGACGAATAGAGTCATAATCACCATACAATAGTGTATATTATGAGCGCGGTATTACGGAAATTGAATGTTTCGGTGAATGTGATTTACAGCTAGTGCTGGATTCGGTTCGATTTATATTTATATTTCATGGTTAGATCAACGTAGATACCGCAAATGGAAAATTGACCACACTGAATATATTACACATTCGATTACAACCGGCAAACGCCGCAGCTTCGCACCGAAAGCGATTCCAAACAAATATTTGAGCTTAACTATTCATGCGGGTGTTAGATTTTCATTTCCTGAATCCCTCACTAAATTACTGAGCTCAAATTAATTTCGTTTTTTTTTTCCAAGAAATATAATCTTTTTATTAACTATTCGACTGGTTTCCGTAAAAACATTTTCAAATTAGGATTTTTTTATAATGACGGAAAAATCGTTAAAACGAATTTTATTATTATGAAGGTGATCATAGATGCACTACTTATGCAAAAACATGTCTTAATGATAAAGTTATTGAAATAGTGATATGTGAAATATAAATAGGATCTCAAAATTTAAAAATATGTTGTAGAAAAATGTACGGCTGTTGCAGTAGAGACGAATTTGGGCGCATCTACTTCTAACTCGTTTTCCGCTTTAGTTATAAGGCTAATAGCAGCTCTTTTGTCTAAATTAACAGTTGTTCGGAACAACAGTGCCAAAATGCTAATTAACAGGGAAAAAGCAGCGCCCGGCTAAATAAGCCCTCGCCAGAAACCAAGGAGGCGGGCGCCGTTAACTTTTATTATAATTATTACGCTTTTAAGTGTGTCGTCCAAATTAGTTTGCCGTCGAAAATTTACCTATCGCTGATGACAAACAATTTTATTTTCCTCTCTAGGTTAATTTTAATCCAAAATTTATTTTTCTTATAAGTGATTATGCTTAAATAATATTGAACCCATGGAACATTTTTTACATTCGAGCAACATATACTCACTAAACAACAATAGAATACCTATCATTTTCGCGTGAAGACGTCGACTGAAGGTTTATTATTAGTTTTTTGTGTTTAAGTGAAACTATTAAGTAAAACATTTTAATATCAGTATGGAAAACAATCTTCTATAATCTTCTATGTTAAATGGACTTACTAATGTTATTTAATTAAATTATCTAGCTCAACAAAAAGTTCTTATAGTTCTTACAGGTAAATACTCTACAAGTAAGTATATAATTGGATTATACATGAATATTACTTCACGTAAGACGGTACAAAGCGGCCACATATCAATGTGCCTTAGAACAGGGCCGTATTTAGCACGATTTAGCAGTATTTTAAAATGGGGCTCTATATTTCGGAGATGTATTATGACAACTTTTTTGTTAAATTTTAATTGAATGTTACAGATCACCCACACACATGCGGAATGGCTCAGATCAGATACAGGGAGTCATTTCTAATGTATATGATCAGCTTCAGCATCCTCTATAACAATATACAAAAATAAATCTGAACTAATTTTAAATACCATTCCTTAAAAAGCATTAAAAAACTTCTAAAATGCTATTTTCTTTCTAACGTGTTTTAGTTCATATTTTTCATATCACAGCAAATAATATTTCAGTTCAGAAGAATCATTCAATTCACTCCGGCACCTCCTTACCTCTGAATACGACTCTGCTCAGAGTTACCTATTACTAAACCATAAATGTAAACATGATACAATTACATAACAATTAGGTTTGAGCTGCCTGTCGATATCTGATGTACGTCAGTGGTAAACTGAAGAATAAGTAACACAATAAGTTAAAACAATAATATAAGAAATCAGTGGCGGCGTTGGTGAGACTAACAAGGTTTATTGTTTTTACAAAAACTTGTAAGGATTGTAAAATTATAATAAATTGGAATTCTTATTCGAATTGTGTAAAATCGTCATTATAGTGATATCGAGCTACGTCGTAGTATTTTAAATATTACTTATACCGTTTTGTGAATAGCTGCAAGGATTTAGTTAGTACAAAAACATCGAACGTATTATTATATATTTTAATCAACGAATTTCTTGCGACATTTCTTTTTGTCGGGTTAGTTACCGAACCAGTGAGATACAGATAAATATTATGATGATTAGCCATAGTTTAAAACATAGACTCTTGATCAAAATTTTTTTAAATAAAATTCATAACTATTATAACAGAATTTTTCGTTGAATAATAAATATTTCTCGCAATTTAAAGTAAATTTAAAACCTCGGAAAACCTCAATGCTCATGCAATCGCGGTGAAAAACAATTAAAGTTTACTGAAATTAATATTGTATCTTATATGAAAATTTCTTTCATTCTTGCTTTTTAATTTCACAGTGTGTAGCCCAAATTAATAATTTATTAATTATTTTTGTTTACTGGGATTATTGGATGAATTCAATATATTTGATGAATGAAACCATCAAAAATTTTAATTGTAGAAAATTTATAAAAACGGTTTCACGAATTTCTAGTACCTGCATTTTTAAGGTCTTTCGTTCGTACTTTGTAAGTGGTTGTTGAAGGTTTTATATAGTTCTAATATTATAGTTATTTTCAACATAGTCAAAAGGCCTTTACATATTTTTATCCGTTTATCTTAACAATTTCGTTTTAGATGCTAATTAACTCGCACAACCGCGGCGCCGCAGTCACAGTCCACCAACCACATCAATTAGAACCCCTAATTACAATACTTTGGTCCTTTATTTACTTAACATGAACACTTACTTATACCAGGTATAATAATAATAAATAAAATAATAAAAATAGTTTTATTATTCACACACCTAGAACAACTTTACAGAAGTTTATTATGAACATTGATTGTAGAATGAGCATATGTCTTTGTGTGAACTGGAGCCTAATCTAAGGATACCCTGTATTTCAAGACTCTAGGTTTCACCCGCGGATAAACAACTAAAGAAGTTGCGTTTGTGTGTGTGTGTGTGTATGTGTGTGTGCCCAAAAGGTTAAGTGGATCAGTATTTAGCCGTATGTTATAGTTTAAGTAATTGAACGTAACGATGTCGTTATCTTTAGATATTATAAATACTGATACGTTTTCCTTTCCTGTTATTTATACGTTAGTTAGTCAATACCATATGTTCAAAGAGCGAA
>JAOTAV010033022.1:0-19614 GCA_026546445.1 Cyclargus thomasi
AGTAACAAACATCCATACATCCATACATCCATACTTACAAACTTTCGCCTTTATAATAGTAGTAGGATAGTAGGATATACAAATTTAGGATTTATATTATACTAGCTGTGCCCCGCGGTGACACTCGCGTTGCCTTTGTGTTTATCCAGAAAATCAGCAAGCTCCATATCAAATTTTATAGAAATTGGCCCAGTCGTTTAAGCGTGAAGAAGTAACATACATACACGCTCACAAACTCACTTTCGCGTTTATAATATTAGTAGGATGTATTACAAACTCAAGACCCAGGAACATTGAAAAACTTTTGCACCGTCGGCGGGATTCGAAACCGCGACCCCCGGCTTAAGCTACCAACGCGACTGCCACTGATCAGCCCCCCTAGACAAGTGTCAAGCGAGTATCGCTTACGATAATCGCGTGGCGTGTTTTTGTATGGGATTGACATAGACGAACGAAAAGTCACGTGATCTAGTCGAGATCGACTATGTCAATCAAAACAAGCGAAGTGATTATCGTGAACGTTAATCGCTTGCCACTTGTCTAGGAGGGCTGAACCTCGAATTAGCGATTAGGAATGAAATAGGCATAATACTTTATGGAACATATTAAACAATAATTGTTTTTTTCTTAGTGGCACACAAATTAATATATTCGTTTACGTTTAAATTTAACTCGACTTAGTGCCTGTTTCACCGCTTACTGATAGTTTCTGTTACCATAACATTTTTGACAGATTGTCCATACAACATTTGTCAAATAAAGTTGTGGATAGACTATCTGTAAGCGGTGAAACAGACCTTTAGTGTAGTGTAGTAGAGCGTAGTATATAAAGTGTAGTGTAGTAGTGTAGTAGTGTAGTAGTGTAGTAGTGTAGTAGTGTATTAGTGTAGTAGTGTAGTAGTGTAGTAGTGTAGTAGTGTAGTAGTGTAGTAGTGTAGTAGTGTAGTAGTGTAGTAGTGTAGTAGGGTGCAGCTGCGTCGAGTCGCGGAGTGCTGGCGGGACCTCCACTGCCTCGTAATTTGTTTCAGAGTTTCGACCAAGTATTTCCGTGCGCATTGTTTGCTAAGAAACGTTTTCAAATTGAAAATTATCTCGGATTTGTTTGTGAAAGTTTTTCATAAAGAAAATTTGAATAATGAAATTGCTTCGGATAGATCGTTTGATGCATTAAGTTACTCTCGACGGGATGAAGACGCTCCTCTGGGGGCGAGGAGAGCCGAGAGAATAAGATACTTCAGAGGGGCCCCACTTTATAGATATTATTTTATCGTGCCGAGTAAACCTCTTCGTCCACTTAGTACTCAATAGTCTTGAGAGATTTTCTTAGGAGATCGACGCCACAATACAGCGGCCTGGTGGTTGCTTCAGTGACTTGTCGTAAACGCAAGGCAATACGTTTACAAGTTTACATGTGATAAGTGCTCAAAGTTAATAATATCGTGAATGATACTCTCGTTAACCGATAACTAAAATGAACCGGAGACTTTACTGTCTACAACAGTTTTATAAACAGTTAAACCGTTAAGCTAAACTAGTCACAAGCTACCTGGTGATAAATAAAAAGTTTTAAACGATTTAAGCGAACACTGTCACTACAGTCCGCCATTTTACATAATGCCATATTGCCGCCAACTTTGGAAGCGCTTTAGCGCTAAATGTTATAAATTAACATTGTTTTGCTGATAAAACTAACTGCCAACTTTCGAATCCGAAATTCTGTTTTAAATGTTCAAATTGTGTATAATGTGTGGCTATCGAGTTAACTTTGTAATGGAGTTGGACGATTCGTTGTCAAGACATTGTGGGCGGTGAAATCCCATAGGGGTACACGAGAAAAGTACAAGCCATGACAGCAAGCTTTATTTAGTCAAAACTTGAATGATTAAATGAAATATTCGTTATTGCGCACACAATACAATGATACCAAAGTTATACAAAATCATAATAAAAATACATTGGTGTCATAAGGGCCTTATTACTAGGTTATATAACATACAAATATAATGAATGTACAAATAACTCAACATTATATATTTTATAAAATACTACTTGCTTCATTTCTAAGCTAGTAATTCGTTGACAAGCCATTGTCAAGTTGCCAGACAGTTGATAAGAGCTCGCTGTCTTGAAAGACTGGTATTATGTATCCCGGGCAATTAGTTTAAAAATGTTGTGTTTTAGTTATTAATTGCTAGAGGTCGCCCTGTTGTGGAAATTTGACCATAAATTTTGAAGTACATCGAGTAGTGGAGCTTTGCTCACGTATTAATATATAGATATATTTATAACTCAATTATAAAGCATATGAAATGTATATAGAAAACGTAATCGTTCTCAGCGCACTTCCCTACTCCCGACTCCCGACTCCCGCCCGACATTTATAAAACAAATTACACCAACATTACCCGCTCATTTTAAATGCGCTCTTTTAAAAGACCTCGAATTATTCTCCTTTCAAGTTTTTGTGTGATCCGGCCTCTTTAACATTATGCGAAATAACTTATTAAGTACAGCTGTTTTCCTGTTCGAGTGGCGAATCTTTACCATGGGGTTTTTTAAAGAAATAAAATGGGGGCAAATGAGCAGATGGTCACAGTGGTTGAAAGCAACTGCCGCGCCCATGGACATTTGTAATATTTTTATGATATTTAGGGGGCAAGCAAGCAGACGGGCTACCTGATGGAAAGCAACTGCCGTCGCCGATGGACACTCGCGACATCCGAATAATCTCAAGTGCGTTGCCGGCCTTTATGAGGGAATAAGGAATGGTAATGTTTAAAACGTAGTGAAGTTGGGTCTTCGGTAAACTCATTCAATGGACGAAAGCTCAACGCTGTTTCCCGCCAGTTTCCTGGCCGTCTTTTAAGGCCGTTGTATTTCTCCGGTCGAGCCAGCCGACTCGTGCCGAAGCATAGCTCTCGTACCGCAAATGGTGGCAGCATATTACGGATAAAGGGGCAAGTTATAATTGCAATATTATGACTTCATCCTCTGTCCTCAACAGCCTGGGGCCAACACTACGGGCTCTACGGCGACGTAGCGGCTCTACTACGTGATCGGGAGTACTACGTTTATAGATCAGACTTAGAGCACTGGTAGCATTTTCGAATAGGCATTTGAGGCAAGCTGAAACCTTGTAATGTATATCTCCTTTTACACCCCAATACGAAACCTGCAGACCTGGTTGGTAAGAAGCGGGGTTAACCTTCATTTTACATAAAGTAAAAAAAAAATAATTGTACACATTATGGATGATACTAAACAGTATTAATAGTGACGAGGTGACGACGAGGTTAGTTATTCGAATCGCCTCTACAATATGTCCCGGTAGCGAGCACGAGGCCGGAGATATGGAATACGTGAAAATATCAATGCGTACCGCGGTAAACAAATTTGCCTCCATTTCGAACGTTACATAGCGCGATAAGTAAATTTATCCGACCCCTCACGCGCGGGGCCCCGTGCTCCCCCCGTGGGGCCTCGAGCGGGGCCCCGTGCTCCCCCCGTAAGGCCTCGAGCGGGGCCCCACTCGACGACATCACATTTTATAGATAATCTGGATTATTTGTTTATACACTTATCACAGGACGCGGCGGCTACATTTCTCGAATAACACGACCGTCACGACGTTTTATTCCTAGACTTTGGAAAAATATAAAAACTCCAGTGATTCTGTAAATCACTCGTGCGGTGTAACAGTAAAAAAGGTGAAGTAAGCAGAACTACTGTAGCAATATAGAGAGAACTAGATTCCGTCGAAGGCTTCACTCCTTAATTAAAGGATTCGGTCATAAACTCTCACTAAGTAACACTCGTCCCGATGTTCACGAGACAATATTACCGAATGTCTGTCGTCCGACCGCCAGGCGGACACGCTGGGGACGGACACGCTGCAGGACGGACATGGTGCAGGACGGACACGGTGCTGGACGGACACGGTGCTGGACGGACACGGTGGGGACGGACACGGTGCTGGACGGACACGGTGGGGACGGACACGGTGCTGGACGGACACGCGGGAGACGGACACTTTGTAAGTATTGAAACGGTGCAAAATCGACATGTAGGGGACGAACACGGCGCCGGACGGACACGCGGGGAACGGATATGCGTGCGAACGGATTATGATTCTGCTTAATCTGTCCGTCGTACATCGATGCGGGTGCCGAAGCTGAGCCGAGATTTCCATTTGGATAACACTTTTGTTGTTTTAGCGATGTATTTCAGTTTTACGCAGCCATTCAAGGGTAAGGTTAGATTTTGACCGACAGATGTCCCGCTCATAACTCTGCTTATTATCGTCAGTAAAACAAACAATGTAAAAGTTATACTCATTGACCTACTACAAATCTAATACGACCAATAAGTTTTTTTGTCTGGATTTATCGGCAAAGTGAAAAGTAATTTAATGGTTTTTAATATATTAAGTAAGAGTAGGTATGTTATGCTGTATATTGTATGCAGTTCAGTAAACATTGCTAATATCACTCTTATTATAGATTACGTTGTTCTACAGATTAACAAACGCGTTTATCCCCGAAAATCAAATTGTATTGTCAGCCATTAGTCGTCAAGCGCCGGCGATCGGGGACACTCTGTAGAGACAATTGCAGTCGTTTTATTAAATGACGGTCATTATTATTTAATTAATAACCTGTCGAATAATAATTACTTGATTACGTACAATATGTTTCATTGCTTGTGTATTTTAGCATTCAATTAAAGTATGAAATTAAATAAATAATGATCCTTACTAAATGGAAAAGTGTGTTTATTTGTTTGTTTGTCATTCACGATCTAACGAAGCAAGCTATTGGTTTGATTTTTGGCGTAGACTTAGTTGTTAGGATGGAGAGTAACATTCTACTTTTGGCTTTAAAAAAATCGGTTTTGGGAAAAATCAAAGAAAGCTAAATAATAAAAAATATATATAAGAACAATATACGTTGTATCGTTAATTTTGTTACAAATAAATAATATCTTTAAACTAGATCGCGTGGGAACCGTACATATTTCTAAGATAAAAAATACCCTATGTCCTTCCCTGGGACTTAAAATATCTTCATACCAAATTTCAGCAACATCGATTCAGTGGTTTGAGCGTGAAGAGTTAACAGACAAACATTCGCATTTATAATATCAGTAAGTATGGATGTTTGAACGTTGTGAATACGCAGCAGTAAGACATGCCTGCTAAGCTTCAACATAGTCATCAAGTCTCACATTTATGGCGAACATGTAACTTCCAACTGTACCTCGGCGTAACTTCGTAATGTCACCGTTATCTGAGGTTTACGGCGAATAAAACTGATAACACACTTTGTTTCAGTCCAATTATACCGTTTATACCGTTCGGAGTTATTTTAACCCTTATACAACCGACACGAAGACCGCTCGTACAGAAACTAAGACGGAAGTCTCTAAACGGATATTGTAATACTTTTTATAACTGTAATCTTACGCAAAAAATTACCACCCCCACCATGAGTGGGAGATCGATGAGTGGGAGTCTTCCACTGTGCGCTTTTCGCATAGTTTTCTGCCTCGCACAGTAAAACTCTGTAATGAACTATCGCCAGCAGTATTTCCGGACCGTCACGACCTATAAACCTTTAAGAAGAGAGCGTATTCCCTCTTAAAATGCCTGCAACGTACCCGCAACTCTTCTGATGTTGCGAGTGTCTATAGGCGACGGTAGTCATCAGCTAACCCTTTTTATTTTATATAAGAATCTTCCTGGGACTCAATCACATAGAGATAGCATCGCTCTTGGATACTTCAAGATTTTTGCCATGTAAGAGCCATGCTTCGGCACGAATGGGCCGGTTCGACCAAAGTTATACCCACGGCTTCACAGAAAACTGGCGTAAAGCGGCGTTGTGCTTGCTGTGTTTCGTTTAGTGAGTGAGTTTACCGGTGGCCCAACTTCCCTAATCCCCTATCCCTATTCCCATTCCCTATTGCCTCATAAAGGCTGGCAACTCACTTGCGACTCTTCGAATGTCACGAAAGTCTATGGGCGATGGCAGTTGCTTTCCATCAGGTAACCCGTCTGCTCGTTTGCTTCCTAAAAATCATTTTACAAATTGAGAGCTCTATTCGTACTAACATGAGTAACTGGTGGATTTCTGATTGTGACTACTTACAAAATGAAGCTACCGTGAAATATCGCACAATCGAAATGTTTAATTCGGCACGCATGAACAATATTACAAATTATAATACAGATTATGACGGTAGAGCTAATATCAAATGACTTTAATCACTTCGGGCTCCAAATGCGTAGTCGGCTCGTGGAATGGCAGCTCTCAAACAAACGCAGCTCCCAGTTATCACACGAGCAATTCAATGAACAGAATTAGCCAGATTTAGCCGGATTCGGGCGGGTTTAGCCGCTGTTTATTAGCCGGCGTTAGTGGCGTTTACCAAAATTATGTTTAGTTTGAAAATCACGAGAATCGGACATTGTTATCGTATGAATTGGTAATGGATTTTCGAACTAATGATTGTTTTGTATCGCTCGGCTGTGGCCGACCGGCGAGCGGCGGGCAGCGGCGCACACAATGCGGGTGTTATGATGGTGCGGGCTGTCAACTCTCGCTAATATTATAATTGCACATCGCCCAGCACAATGTGCTTGCTGTTGCAGTGACAATACAATGCGTTTAATCCATTTTTATTCAAATGGATCCAAACAGAAGCGACTATGTTATAACATTTTTAAAGTCACGCATTAACTATAAACAAAAAAACGATAGGATACCATTTATGTGGATGGCTTGATGTTTATGTATCATGGGGAAATTAAAACAGTGCTAGTTTACGGACCAAAGTCATTTGATCGGAACATGTCAATTACATATAAAATAGCCTATGTTACTCTCCAAACTTTCAACTTAGTCTATGCCAAAAATCAAGTCGATTAGAAGCATTGCTAGGACGTGAAGGAAGGACAAACAAATAAACGCACTTTTCCATTTCAATTATTATTAGTGTGGATTAAGCTACATAGTTAAGCTTATATTATCCTCCTATATCGTGCATATTACATCACAGCGTATCCATTAAACTGATAGCTATTAGAGCCTTTGACATGCGATATAAAAATATTGGATGGAGTTTTAATTTAATCTAAAATTAATATTTTAAAAGCTTTTTTGTTCTCCGAAATCGTTTAAAATAGTTTTTAAATGTTGTCTATTTCTGGTCACAGATTAATATTGTGTTATTTTTTAACAAAAACCCGGCCAAGTGCGAGTCAAACTCGCGCATGAAAGGTTCGACAACACTAGAGAACAATAAATGAGGAAACGTTTTTTCGCAGGTTAAGCAGCTATAAGCAACAATAGGAGATATGCATGACTTTTTTCTCTCTTTAAATAAATATCTATTATTATAGAAAAAGTTAAAACAACGAAGTTACAAGTTTTAAAGTAATCAGTTAGAAAGAGAGATCCGATATGGATTGCGACGTCAAAGTCTATAAGCTGCATGCAAAGTTCATACTAAATTACTTTTTGAGTGAAAAAGATGGGCATGAAACTTAAATCGCTAATTCTTAAATCTTGCTTATTTTTTGACAGAATTCAGAGATTTTTGTCTCTCTCATCTATCTCATTAATTTGGCATTTCACTATCATATTAATTTGCATTCAATTATTTTGTTTTACACGTATATTCCCTATTGTTTTTCGGTGTCCCTTACACAAGGAGTTGTGTAAGCGATAGCATGATGTAGATGCCTAAAAGCGCCATCTATTTTTATCAAAAGCCCGATAATAGTAAAAACAACGTATTTTGTTTGAAAGCCCCCTTTAAAAATTTAATTTATTTTGTTTTTAGTATTTTATTTTATAGCACCAATAGAAATACATGATCTGTGAAAATCTCTTGCGATGCAACATGAAGACTGACAGATATAAGTCTTAGTAATAGTTCGAGGGATTTCATCCCTATTCCCGTCGTAGAAAACTCATATGTCTGCTGCAAGTGGGCTCTTGATGGAACAATTATGATGTCCGGACAGTGGGGGGGCACAGGGGGGGTGGGGGAGTAATCAGTTAGTCCGGTAATAAGGGCTGTCGTCGGCGGTAATAAACCTAATCCGCTGATTTTCCTGCTCCGTCCCCCGTCCGCTCCTCAGGGAGACCACAGGACAACGTAATTACAGAACATATTACAAAAACTTATATCCGGATATCAAAGTTGCACATTATAATGGGTATTGTGTCATAACTAACACATATACATTATATTATACAATGTGCCTGGAGTAGTCTGTCTAACGCTGACATAGCGGGTCCACAGAATGTCAGGGACTGTAGAGTCCACAGTCATGAATCTGAGTGGATACCATTTCTACGGTTTGGGCGTTACTCTGCCTACCTGTTCTCGTGTTAAGATGTGACATGATTTAAGTATTGTTAAATTAACTGTCCTGTCAACATCTTTTGTTTTTGCTTTTGTAATATTAAAGGTATGTCTTGTAATGTCCAAATTAGTGAATGTGAAAGTGTTTTTTTTTATAATTTATTAAATAGCTTTTGTGTATTAAGTGTGTTGCATTTTCCAAGCTACGGAACTCTTTTCGCCTACCATGATTTGTCGTCTTTTCGGGAAACACTTTCTTTTGTTATAATTAATAGTCCCGAACTACAATGCTAACTTAAACAGAACTTCAAAACGTTTGAAAATTTAAAAATAAGAAAAACAAAATAATGTTTTAATTATGTTGGACCAACCGCTGCCCCACGAGGCCCCGGGCCGAGAGGCTGAGGCCTCGTCATTTATCACGGAGTGCCCCGCGGGCCTCGCCGTGCTGATGGATGGCGGCCGGGGCGAGGGCGGGCGGGGGGACACGAAGGGGGGAGGGGGCTGAGGCGGATTTTAATTCGGGAAATCACCGCTAATTCTCCCTTATTAATGTTACTTCGGTTACACCGCAACGTCACCGGCGCTCGGTGTACGTTTAGTTAATAAGAGACCATTAGAAAATAAAATGTTGTTTTTATTCTTTAGTTTTTATTCATCCTATTTGAGGGCAAGACCCTTGGCGACGGAGCTGCAACCTATTCTGCCGGTCTTCCGCCAGGTTTTTTTTTTCTCTATATAACGTGACATTGGCTTACTTTAGTAGTTGCCTGACATAGTTTTTGCTGTTGCATTTAAAATATTTCGAAATCTACATCTTTACCGGCCGTTACTAATATGCACCCTGATTAAGCCACACTGACTACTTTACTCCATACAAGATACGTAACAGCAGGGAGGTAAGGGGGCTATTTTTATTATAATTTTGTACGTTTTACTTAATTTTTTATTAATTAATTTAGCAGTGGGATAAGACGTTACAGCGATTTTAAGATTATAAAAAAGAAATTTAAAAAAAAATCTTTACATCGAACATTTATTCAACGATTTTAAACAGAAAGGCTTAAAGTATTTATTTGAATGTGACATAAAATATCTAATAAACTTAGTTACGAAAATATGAGGTCATGTCATTCATTATCTATATATATGTTATTACAAACTTACCTTACACTTAGACAATAAGTGCTTCAAATGGGAGTGTTCTCTGGCGTATTTTTAAGACCCTTTATTTTAATCCAACGGCCATTTCGGTTCTTAAAAATAACATTCTAACTAACTTAGAAATGTGATTTTTATACCATGATAACCAGAGACAGGTGGAAAGTAACACTAGCCTAAGTTAAAGAGATCAAGTATATCCAAAAATCCCTTTTTGGGCTCCCCGACTATAACTAGATGTCGATATGCGATAGTTATGCTCGATACTTATAATTAATCTATTGACTCAACATTAATAAAAATAATTTGTTTATTAACTCGCTATTTCCTTGCACTTGTTCACAATTCAATTAAAAGTTATAAGTGGAGCGAATGAAAATAACATTTCTATTTCAGCTGATCGTTGACTGAGTTCTGAAGAATATTTATTTATTTTATTGCACAAAACACATTACAATCATAACTTATTGCAAAAAATACAAATCATAAATATAAGATCTAGATCGCAACTTAACAAACATGTGCAGACTGCTACATCGAAATATACAAAATCACCTACAATTAAGAAATTTTCAGGAGGACGGCGGATCAGTAGTGTATTATTACAATTATTATAGAATTGTTCAAACTGGCTGTAGCTCAAATCCGGTGGTAAATAGCAAACGCATAAACTTAGACGAGAGTTTTTATTCGAGTGGCAATAGTAGTCCAGACATCCTCCATATCAGTTTCCCGTGATGTTTGACGTACGACATGGTATCTTTTGTGTACCGTTATCCAAACTCCACCCCTCTCAACTTTTTATGAAACAGCCGTATCTCTATCTCTCCTAAACACATTATAGCGTATATCCATTATTTCACCGACAAATACATTTTTATTAAGTGTGCGCCTCACCGTACTGGCGGCGTCGTCGCGGTCCGCACGGAATACGTCGTAGCGGTCGTCGCACAGCTCCGCGTCGAATACGTCGCCGTGCAGCCTTCCGTCAGGACGATTATATCGTTGTCGTTACTGAGGATACTAAGTCTTAATTCCGTGCACTTAGTTCTTGGCCCACGAACGTTATGGTTGTATATATTTAAACCGTTAGTACCCATATTATATAATAAAATAATATTATTATATATAATAAGTTAGTTTCGATTAAACATATGATATCATAATCACAATTTAAGAGGCTTAAGCGAAGTTGAGACAATTTACTCCGTATTCGATTTACATTTTGGTTATAAATAGTTAACATTGCAAAAATTATATGAAAGTGAAATATGAAAACCAAAAATATTAAATTTAGCTTAGCTTGTTTAGTGTTTCTACATTCTTAACTAAGATAGCCGGGCTTGTATCATTTTTGCGGATATAAATGTCACCAAAACGGACCCAAACATACTTATAATTATTGTCTTTACGAAATTTGCGAGCCATTTTATGAATTTCTTTGGTCTCAGGTGGCAGGTGTTCCGATAAAAATAACATTTTATTGTGTCGCTGTTACCCGTGACTCTGTCCGCTAAAACCGATAGGTAGTTTTAAATTATGTTTAGTCCTAATCTAATATGTTACGATAACTTTTTGACGAACACAACAAAATATTTTGTTAGTAACTACAATAAATGTAAATAAAAAAGACTCCCCCATGTTCTTAAAACAAATTAAATGATACACGTAATACAACATGTTCCTGCTCGCAGAGGACAGTTACTGTCACGAATAATTAGATAATTAAGACATTTCCTTAATTATAATGTGTAGATTGAGTTTAAGTTTACTTCTGTGTTTTGGTACAGTGACATATAACCAGCGACAGTGTTGGTTTCTCGTAGTCACGCTCTATTTGACATGGAAACATGAATCGAAGTTATTTTTACAAACTTTGCGCGAATCATTTTTCTAAGAAGCTAAACAAAATTAACATGAAACGTCGTGAACCTCATAAAAGTTTATTAGAACATTTACCTTTTTTTTTAAACTGTGGAGCGTGACGTTGAATAAAAGTTAGAATACATAATATGATAATTACTGAGAGTATATTTGTGCAACACCCTTATTTATAAATATAGATCATTAAATATATTTCTTTAACATGACAAGCACAATACTATAATAATACTTACGTGTTAACTAGATGAGGTCGGCCACTCAGTTACGACAAAATTCGTTTATCGTCCGGGAACCGTACATTTTCCGGGATAAAGAGTATATCCATCCCCGGTGCTCAAAGTATATCTACACGAAACTTCAGCGCGAGTATTTTAAAGATCGTGAAGAAATAACAGACAGACATACACACTTTCGCATTTATAATATTAGTATGGAAGTAGGGATTTCGACTAATACTACAGAATATTTATATAATACTAGTTGATACTTCGTTGCGCGAAAATTTGTATTACGGGAACCGTACATTTTCTCGAAATAAAAGTATCTTATGTGTTGCCTAGACTTAATAAATATTAAATAAAAAAAGTTTTATTCTAACCCGTTCAGTAGTTCCAGAGATTAGCGCGTACAAACAGACAATCAAAAACTTTTTTTTTTGTCGATTTGTGTTCTATCATTGTTCTTAAGACCCCCACAATGATTAGTTTGTAAAAGTATTTATTGTACAGACACGCCAATTATAATAATACTGTTTTATTATATGTATTCATTATGATAGAATTTTTTGCGTTAAGGATCACTAATGTTATTTATGTTATAAAAAAAATTTCGAACTTCGACATGAAATCAATGAAAGCGTCTGGATTAAGGTTTACATTAATTTTCGTATCGGATCAGTATAATGCAGACGACTTAACCGTCTCTATGATTTGTCCTGTTGATCGTCGAAGCACATCCTATCTCCATGTGTAGTGTGTACCTGTCTCCCCGTGTACCTGTCTACCTGTGTACCTGCCTACCCGTGTAGTGTGTACCTGTCGGACACACCGCTCGCCTTTGACCGCTGGGCCGTGGTAATCGCTGCCGGCTGACCTGCCCCCGGTTATATATAGCCTACAACCCGATTAACCTATGGGAACGTGCCACCATACCCGGTTCGTCCACACTCGTCAGTTCATTTTCAAAGAATTATTAACAAAAACGATCAAACAATTTTAACTGAAGTTTTGATATCCCGATAGTTAGATAACTGCACAGAAAAACCATTACCTATATTCACAAATTTCAGGACCTGTTTCACCGCTTACAGATAGTCTGTCCTCAACTTTATGTGAACAGCCTAACAGAAACTTTGGTGAAACAGGCCCTGAATCTGCTAAAATCTGCAATTAATATTAGGTATGAATTGAATTCTAGTTAAAATAATTGTATTAATTTTAGATGCGTAATGCGATGACGTCATGGAGTCGTATCGGTTTATAACCGCAGTCGCAGCTGGCGCCGCTGCGCTCCATTTAATTAATATCATACACACACTTCCGGGACTGTCCCGCTAAGTAATTCCGTGCGGTCACCCTCGCGGCGCTCGGGGGCTACACTCGCTGAGATACTGCGGACACCGTTCTTCTACCGCTAGTGTTTCTGTACTAGGGAAGGATTATCAATTCACGATGTGGTGCTATAGACTCCTTCAGATTCAACATTATATTTTGTTGATACGGATAACACTTTTTACTTATACATGGGCACGTGCGAGTAGAGAATTATTCTTTTTTCACCGAACACATTCGCGAACCGACGAGAAGAATCTCATGTATATCAATTTACTCAATGTTTTATATCAATTTTATATCATTGAAAAAAACTCCATGCGTGAAAAATAATGTAAATACCTACTTTTGAACTGTAATTGTTTGAACCACTTAAACTTACGATCACGCATCTTTGTTACTATAACATAATATTAACATTACCGCTATATAAGGACTATCCCGTTAAGTCCCGACTCGTGGTCACCGCGTAGAGCCCCGTACAGCCGAGCGCTAATTTTAATCAACAATTCGCAGTTAGAATATTAATTTGAAGTAAACATTAATGACGTTCGTTGTACGCCTCCTGTTATGATTTAGTTGTATGTGGTCGACGGTCGTGTGTACCGCTGAGGTTAGAGATCGTTTACGGCAGACTAATGGCGGTAATATACATTAGCCAGCTGACGCCTGCAACTCCGTTGTTTTTTTTTTATCTCGCGGGAACGGGGACTCACAGTAACTCCACACCAAATTTCGGGAAAATCGCGACAGCGGTTTGAACGTGAAGAGGTAACAGACAGATAGACAAACATATTCTTTTATAGGATCCTAGCTCGATAGTCTGTTACCACCAATTTAATTGTCTATATGCTAAAACATATACGAGAAAATATTAAAAAAGCGGAAATGTTATTAGTTTTGTTCGGGAAAAAATTCCGCCCAAAGTCACAGCGCTCTGATTGGTCGGAAGTATCGGAGTACGTACACAAAGGTCTCTTATTGGTACGTACTGTTTTACTGCGAGCGTTAGTTGGTTGGTGGTTAGTTTATCAGTGGTTATAACAAACTGATAAGTTTCGGACGCGGATGGCTTACATTATTTCTCTATCGGCTATATGCTCAATGGCTAAAAACTACCCATTGAAATGTTACATGTTATTTGCGTAGGTAATAAAGTAACATCAAAACAAGTAATTTTTTATGATACTTAGGGGGCAAGTGAGCAGACGGATTACTGGAGAAAAGCAACTGCCGTCGCCCATGGACACTTGTGACATCCGAAGAGTCGCAAGTGCGTTGACGGCTTTGAGGGAATAGGAAAGGGGAATATACTCGTAGAATATAATAAGGATAGGGGATAAGAGAAGTTGGACCACCGGTAAACTCACTCATTGGACGAAACACAGCACAACGCCTGGCTGGCCCATTCGTGCTGAAACATGGCTATCCCACAGTAAATGCAAGCTTATACAAAGTAAATTTTATTAAAAGCTATAACCAAATTGTATATATTATAAGCACGTACAGGAGGTCCGAGAAACGGCTAATGTCTATTTTTTTCATACTCATTTTTAACATTAAGGCTCCTTTTCCAAAGAATAAAAGTAAATATAATTATTAGCTTATGTTTGTTGATCATATTATCGTCAAATACTAATCCTTATCCAAATAAACTATTTATTGAGCGAGATTGTTTTAATAACTATATATTATTTTTATTTTATTCCAATCGGACAATTCATTCAAGAGATATTACGAATTTAAAATTGCTATTAAAATGAATGATGGCCACAAAAAATTTTTTTCAGCGAGCTCAAAAAATAAATGTCCACCCGTGCGAAGCCGGGGCGGGTCGCTAGTGTATAATATTTTGGTTACACTACACACGTGCACTTTCTTTTCTTTTAACAAAATAAATTGTATTAAAACAAGTTGTAAACGAATATGGAGAGTAATGATTTATAGTATTAGTGGTTTGAATGGCGCGGTTATGGTAATGCGTTTAATATTAATCGTCCGATGAAACGGCGGAACTGTAGCCGGTCGTGTGTTTGAGCGTTTATTAATTTTCATTTCGTTAATTAACAGAGTGCACTTGTTATAATTGCAAAACTCAATCGTTTTGGCTCTCCTTTAAAATTCAATTACTACCGTTCGCGACCGAGCCCTGCCGAACGTGGCCGAGCACTGCCGAACTATGCCGAACGTGACCGAACCTGACCGAACCATATAACACCGGTGCGAAATCACATCGTTCTTGATTAAAGCCGGTGTTGTCGAAAAAGGCTTTCCTTGTACCTTGATATTGATCTGTGTACGGGGATCGCTTCACCATACGTCGACGAATACATTTAAAACAAACGATTAGTAATTCAATGTCGTCTCTAAATGGTTAATTTTATTTACTAGCTGTTGTATTTCAAATAAAATGTTCAACTGTAATATTTCGTGCAACTACACGCAACTAATTAATTATGACTATGCGTGATATATTTACACTAGGACACAAATCACGGACACATCTAGTTAACAGCCTGCTAGCCCGCAGTTATTCATACGAGCAACTTCAATTTTAACGAAAAAATATAATAATTGAAATAAACACGAAACAAAACCGGCGCCCGGTAATAAATATCGGGAATAAATCAGCGGCGGGCCGGGCGGGATATATCCGGTTATAAAAATTACGCCCGTGTATAGCGCGAGGGAGGAGGGGGCAGAGCCGGCGTTAGCCTCACCATCGATGTGGCCGAATTCCCCGGTTATTTTACCCCGTATCGCCTAGTGTCCCCTCTCTTAAAGCCGCTACTGTGAGGGGGGGGTGGTGACGTCACGTGATCGTGGGAGCCGCCGGCTTAGCGCCCGCCGGAATACTTCCTGAACATCACTTTACATTTGTCACTTTTTACTTGGTCTTCCGCAACACTACCTGGATACACTCGCCTCGTAAACCGACACTTGTGAATTAAAATGGCGTCCTCATGGACTAGCATTGTGTTTTACCCGAAGGAGGGTTATGTTTTGAGAGTAGTACATTCTGCAGCATAAACGGCTTGATGGACTTTAACGTATGAGGTATCGTTAGATTCGTTTTGATAGCACACTGGGTACAAGTTAAAAAAATAAAAAATCAAATGGCGGATTTTCAAGTCAAAGTTGTAAGGTCCAAAAAATATTTTTCTACTCTTTTTTTTCTACATTTAGGTCGAATAGGGTATCTAAATGAAGGCCTTTAAATAGTGATTCTAGAAATTTACATAACTTGATGTTTAAATAGCAATAGTTTCTGCAATCGTGTTTTCTGGTTTTAGACATTTTGCTTGTATTATTATTCAAATTATTATAATAGTTTTATAAATATAAATTGGTAAACCGCATTATAAAGTAATTAGATACCGTAATGAGGTTATTTGACGAATGAACGGCTCGGTGGACGCGCCAGCTTATTTTGTATGATGGAATATTGAATAATCCGCTACGTACAACGAAGGTATAACACTGATATTATAAATTTGAAAGTTCGTTTGTTTGAATGTTTATCCGTTGATCATCATGATGACTTACTACAGTGATTGGATCTGATAGAATATATTTTAGAGGCTCTAATAGTGTTGAATATTCAGCTACCACGACTGAGATACAGCCTGGTGACATTGACAAACGGATAAACACATTTCGGATTAAGTTATTACCATTCAATCAAGGCATCCGAAAAAATTGTAAATCAAAGAATATAAACAAAAAAAATTCACAACGATTTTTAAGCCGATTACTTTAATGAAATGCAAACACATTCAAAGCAATCCGTGGTGAGCGACACTCGCGTCTAACCCTTTAGCACAATACAATTAAAACTTGGAAAAATTCAATTCCATAAAAGTTGTGTACAGACGACCCTTCTCACCGCCGGCACTGGGACTGGGATCGGGACTGAACGGGAATTAATTAGCCCGATACTGCCGGGATTCGCGTGTTGTTAGGACAGGTGCGACATTTCACCGGGTGTACTAAATGTGACCGTTGTACATTTATTAGAAAATGTTTTTTATGAAATGCGCGCAGACGGTTATAATAATATGATGTATTTTCATCACCAACGGAAACTTGGAACATCATGAAAATAATTGCTAGTGCTTTATGCTTGGATAAGATGAGCCATCAAGAATATTTTGTCTTTACCCTTTTTTTAGTGTTTACCGGTTTATCTCGTCATCTCTATTTACTCTAACATGCTATACTCTTTTTCACGCGTCTGTCGACAAAATTAGACATAATTTTTATTTAGTTTTAATTCTTCCTTTTCTTATCTACAAACCCTTACATGAAAACACATTTTGATCGAGTTTTGTCGAGATTTTGATATTATGAGAACAGTTCTTTTCGATGTTAGTCTACGAACGAGAAATTTGTAAGTCAACGTATGCCTGTTAGCAAATAAAGATACATGTCGATATCGACATTTATGATTACACTCGAGAGAGAGAGAGATACCACGTTGGTGTATCTTAGCCGGGCTGGTCTAGTTTCATGAAGGAATAGATACTACGTGAACAGAAAACTCACTCACTTGATGAAACACGACGCAGGCGACGCCAGTTGTATGTGTATAGTGTATGCTCAGACATCGGCATATGGCATGCACTGAAAACCAGTGTTGCAAACTGAGTTTGCAACACATGCTGAGTAGGCACCAATTTGGTAAAACTATTTAATATTTAATGTTTCTTTTTTATATTTAATTTTTATCAATTATTTTACCAAATAAAGTTAATTTCTTTCTTTCTTTCCATATATATGTATGGAATTTTTGGTCCAGCTGGCCGAGTCGTGCTGAACAAAGACTCCTATTTACTTTTGTAATATGTATGATTCGAAGTTTCCAAAACTAAAATAATTTTGTGATGTTTCTTGTTTCTTGGAAACGAAATGTTCTACAAAGTAAAAGGTCAACAAAATCTTAACAAGCTACGATCGCTCGTAGAGCGTCTACGAGGGCATTCTCGTAGAGCGCCTACGCCGTAGACGTGCTACGCTGGACTGGCAGGCTATATTCGTTATGATGCTTTCTGGTTTGGTCTTGAGGCCCTGGCAAGAATGAATTCTTAGTGTTGCGGAGTCAAAAGGCAAAAAACGGAACCTTTATAGATTTGTCATATCAGTCTGGTTGTTCGTATGTCAAAGCAACATTTTTCAGAAACGATAGTAAAAATCAAAGTGTTTTTACACTTTTTGAACGTCGAAACTACGATGCCTACTACCAGGTACTAACTAACTAGCCGGGCGAAAAGAACCAGCGTAAGAAACTCGCACGGGCCATCTTTTACTAATAAGATGGAAAATTATTCTTTTTAAAATAAAATAATACGACAGTGTTATGACTTACAAGCTACATATGTTACAAACAGTACTGTAACCTGCCTAGCTACCTTATTACCCGGGTGTGTTGTGTTCGATGAAATCGTTAACTTTATAATATGCTCTAGTACACAAATATTCTTCAACAGAAGTTTAGTAAATTAAGATTTTTAGCAATATTCCGTTAACGGACGTTGTTCCACATCCTGAGGATGTCCCTGTGTTGGGGCGAAACGCGCATCGAGGTTCTCAACCCGTATTTGAGGTTGTCAACCCGCATTTTTACTTGCAATTTGAGGTTAATTTTCGCGGAATATTGCTAAAAATCTTAATTTACTAAATTTGAAGCTATGAATTACCGCAAAATGACGCCTGATTCTATTAAATATTCTTCAACTGCTTTTTCGAATTTGTTAAAAGGTAGTATTTTTTCTGGGATTCTATTGTGTGGACGTATACGAGTACATTGGCCTTTAAAGGATTTGTTTACTTTTGGTTAGCCTGAACATTAGTATTTCTAGCTTATTCTTATTTATAAACACTGTGATTAGGGCACCCGACTACCCGGATGTTTTGAGCTTTTTCGTTTTTTTTATTTAAAATAAATAATAAAATTTAAAATAAATACCAATCAGATACAAACAATAAGTCAATACAATATAAAATAAAGAACACCGATAAATGCAATTCAATATTTTTTTAATAAGAAAAAGTACTTAAGAAAGTTTCAAGTGTCAGAAAATGAAATTTAAAGTCTTATTAATGTTTTTTTAAAGAAAATGTATTTTTAAGCATCTAAGTAACAAAGACACTTTGTTACTTAGATGCTTAAAAATACTTTTTCTTAAAAGAAAAATTCCGAAAAGCTCGAAAAACTTGGTTTTCCAATTTTAAAAATTATCAAACATAGCCAACTTTCAAACAACCAACAGGCCGGATTTATTTTAACAAAGCTATTTGGATAAGTACAGCAGAACACGATATCAGGAAGTATAACAATGGCCATATCATATCAGTCCCCGGCGATGCGAGCTTACGGCTGACACGAACAACACAGAACCAATCAATCGAGAACATCATTCATTTGAAACAAATCAAAATATGAATCCATTGGCGCGGCAACGGCGCCGTCCCGCGCCGTCCCGCGCCGTGACGTCCGGGGCTTTGTTACAATCTCTACTCTCAAACGGCACATTCAAATATTCCGACTCGATTACACTGATACTGATGGTGACACTGTAGCCAGTTTTATCAAAATGTCCTTAGAGGCGTCAACCGATCATATAAAAGAACGGAACACTAAAATGGCTAT
>JAOTAV010033043.1:0-46125 GCA_026546445.1 Cyclargus thomasi
TCTAGACCTTAGATGATTTTCCCGTATACGAAATTTTGTATGGGATCTGTAAGTCTATAAAATAATTTGTCTATGATTATAATTAGATCGTAATATTCAACGAGGCGTCGAAAATAGATTGTAATGTGAAGTGTGTAAAGAGTGATTACTTTAAGTGTTGATTAAAATAAAGGTTTTAATAAGACTGGTAGATGTCTTATTGAAACATCAGAAAGTAGAAACTATCCAAGAAATGTCGATGTTATCCATATTTGGACGCAGAAGCGCTAAGCATTTGTGTGTTATCCAATAAAAAATCAGATTTTGAGTTATGAATGCAATATTATTCCTTAACATCTAAAGAATAATACTGCATTAATAACTAAAATTCAATTTATTGTTGGATAAGACACAAATGATTAGCAGCGTCCATTTCTAAATCAAAGAATTATTGCCTAGTATCAGCATTTCCTCATGCATAATATTTGCATGAGAAGACGTGTTTTGAACGAAAATTCGTAAGACGGTGAGAGTGGATTGGATGGTGTAAGTGTAATATTGTCTTTGTTTTGTCAGCACTCCCAAAGTTGGTATTGAATTTTGGGAAAGCTGTCCGTGCGGGTAAAGGAACTGCTGCAGGCAGCAGTAATTTTTTTTTATTTTTTCTAGTTCTATAATGGCCTTGGCAGTGGGACACTATAGACTGATTACAGTAATAATGATAATTCTAACATTTTAGGCAATCTTAAATATATGCACGCAAATTTATCTTTTATTTTAAATTTCAAAGATAATGAGTATCCCCACTATCCTCCATCAGGTGGTGCATCAATCAAACATTTAATATTTATTGTTGGCTGGCTCATCAGTGCCGGGCGTTTTGCGTATTTTTAATCCCCATTAATACAAGTCCATATAGAACGGCGCGTTCACAGTGATTAATTGTGGTAATATATTAGAATTTCGCTTATAATTATAACGATATAGTACGTTGTACTGTAATAAGATCGGTGTGGTTGTTTTGGAAATTGTTACTTGTAAGTAAATTATTTGAAAGGTGCATACTAGCTGACCCGTGTTCACTTCGTTTAGTAGTTAATTTTTTTTAATAAAAAAATCGCTTACCAATCTCGATTCTCAGTTAATATTTGCGCTCTAAAGATAAAAGAATTTTTGTAATTGGTTTGCTTCGGAAATTTTAGTAAAATCAAAAATCTAAATGAAAATAAGCTGTATGATATACCTGCTAGTTTCTAAATTCTAATGTATAAAATCAAAAAGTTTTTTTTATACTTTAAAAAATCTGTTGATGTGAAATAATTATTTAATTGATGACTGTTTAAAAATAATTTACATGTAAAATAGCAAGTGCTAGTTAACTTAGTTTATGATTGTAACAAAAAAAAAACAAACAACACGCTGTATATACGATCGACTCGTGGGTGGTTAACGCTCATCATTCCTTTAGATTTATTCAGCGAATAAATTTTATACGACGTTCTGATTGCGCATACCAGGTTTATTGTCTGTTTGGATGTTTGTTAATTACGTCAAGTGGATTGAAATAAGATCCAAGATCAGAGGGATTCACGCAATATGGTAATGACGCAGATCAATGATTTAACGTCTGGAATTCAAAATCAACGATTTTCAACGCCCTGTATTTTACGTATCATATAGTTTGAGATATTCATGTTATATCTGCTGAAAACAAACTGATCGGACACGACTGACAGCCCATACAAAAACGTCAGCGACTAACGGCCCATACAAAACGTCCTCAACTTACGCCAGGTTATAGTTTGCACACTTCAATGTACATTGTACAATTATTATCTAGATCGCCGCTGTCAGTCGCGTCCGTAAGTCGCGTCCGATCAGTGTATTTTCCCATTATGTTTTAATATTTATTTAAATTTCAGTTTAGATTGCTTGTTTAAAAATTGTTATTTCATTACCCGCCCAAAAGCTTTTGTTCGAATTTCAAAACATTTGACACTTTGTTTTCTTCATTCAAAAATAATGTGGGCGATGAACTCGCAATTGCGATATTTTATTCGACAAAGCATTGTTCGATGTAAGTCCGTGTTTAATCGATTATTTTGGAATATGGCAGCGAATACGACACCACCGAAACGATTCCAATAATTTGTGCTTAAAATGTGCTAAGCGTAGCTCAGAATTAGGACTTATATCACATATCTGTGTTATAAGTCCTAATTCTGATCACATCACAGAGAGAAGATACTTATGTATGATATGTGTTGATAAATTGACTTGGGACTCTTGGGAGTTACCTTACCATTAGGTTGGGATTGCAACTTATTGTAGGAGAGTTCCTTTTCAAATTAGTGGTCAGATCATATTATTTATATTTCATAGGCCATTTTAGACTCCAAAAACGGGACTTTTTATTTCAGGAACTTTCAGAACAGGAAAATTCAACATACATCTTGCTTTTTAATTCTTGCGAGTTTTAGCATTTGTTTTATGAAACAAATAGCCGTAGTGTATTTAGAGTTTCATATTATTATTTGCCTGCCATTACTTCAATAAGAATTTTCTTGCCGTGGTTAATTTACATCATTTAAAAAGCTATTTTAATAAAACTACAATACCATTGTGGGCCACATTTGTTTCCGAGAAGAATATAAGTAATAAAAAACGAGTGTGAGTGCGACCGCATTATAATATTAAAAACTCGACGATTCTTTCACCAATTTGTATGAGGCTATTGTTGTCCGTCTGTCCGTCATCAAACTCCATAAATCATATTCGTCGTAAATTCGATATTACAATGAGAGATCTGTTCTTATTTAAATTTCGAATTCGTGTGTGACATTTTTTATGCGACGCATTGAGACTGAAGAGTGGAGACTGGAGATAGATAGGTTCTATTTTTTTTTAATTTGATGTATTTACCGAACTGACAAAAGAATTTTCGTTATTTATATCGTCTTTATAGTAAATATTATAATATCAGCAACTGTATCATCTTAAACCTAGAGGTATTGAAGTAAATTTTTTAATTAAGAAACTTTTTGACGACCTCTGTGGCTCAGTTGGTAAGCACGGTAGGTTAAGGGGTCGCGGGTTCGAATCCCGCCAATGGAGCAATTTTTCAATGTTCCTAGGTCTTGGATAAGTATTAAATATTTGTATCATATAATAAAAATCTTAAATAGGTATATAGTATAAAAGTATAAAATATATTTGCGTTGTCTGGTACCTGTAACACAAGCCCCTCAGGTACTTAGCACGGGGCCAGACTGACGTGGTGTGAAGCGCCCATAGATATTAATATAATATTATTTTTTCTATGGTAATACAAAGGCTGTATTGTTAAGTAAATTATGTTCACAACATAGTAGTAGACCACCAGTAACCAATTTGGTAAAAAGGGGTTGTGATTTAGCGAATATAGACGAGCTAGGCGCTCTGGCCGCACACGCGGTGTTTATAATGCGAGCACGTACACTCTACATTGTCGGGGGACATCTGCTGAAACACCGGCTCATTCGTGCTGAAGCATACTCTTTAGACAACCGCTTACTTAGCTCATTCAGTATATTATTTTAAATATTATAATTTAAAATAATATACTGAATGAGCTATAGACAATTGCAATTCTTAAGTTTGAATTGGAATATTTTATCATCGCCTTTAGCAAATGGCAAAGAGTTTTCATTGTAAAGATTTTTATATAAAGTACGTTCCTAAACTTGAAAACATACCTGTCGGACGCCACTTATGGACGCGGCTGACAGCCGACATTTAGATAATAATCAATTGTACATTGAGGTGTGCAAACTATAAGACGTTAGTCGCGTCTGACATCAGTCGCGGACGTTTCTGTATGGGTTGTCAGCCGCGTTCGATCAGTTGGTTTTCAGCTTAACATTTGTTATAAAGGTGTCCTATACAGGTAATAGAGCAGGCTTTTATACGCGTCCATTTCACATTTTTCTGTCGATTAGCTTCTCTAAAACAGGCGTGAATCCTAAGTAGTCAATTTGTTGACAGCCCTAGAAAAAAAAAACAAACATTACCCACGGAGGTCCTTACACAATAGATAGAACGAAACAGTAGGCCCACTTCAAAAAAGACGTCAAAAATCTGACGAATCAGCGCGGCAGAGCCACAGTGTTGAATCAATTTTGCTACGTATGGAGTTACTTTGAGTCCCAGAGAATGACATAAGATATTTTTTATCCCGCAAAAATGTGCGGTCCCCGTGCGATAAACAGATTTTGGCGCAATGGGTTTGAGACTTGCGGACATCGTCTAGTCTGCCATATTTACGTCAAACGTATTTTTAAAAACTTTATAAGTCGGCCTACTGGTTCGTCCTATCTTTGGTGGTTCCCAAACCTTAGATGACCAATTTGTTATCATGGAACAAATATGGCCACCAACACATTAATTCATTTCGAATGATTTTGAATTCTATTTCCGTTATATTAAGGTTAATTTTAGGATAATAGTTATGTCATTAGTGTGATAAGTCCTTTGTAGTAGTTGACGCCATGCCTGCTAATTGTTTTGTCTCTCAGGTAAAAAATCAATCCATTCTAGGAAGGTTAAAGAAAGGTCTATTTTAAGTTCTTTGCTTTTTACCTAAATTAGGCATTTATTTAGACATTGACCAAGCATGGACAGGTGGGTAATTTAAATTTTAAAATAAAGTTTTATTTTGCGGCTTACATTGTGGCTCAACTGATTTTGTTTGGAGCATGCGGTAAATACTAATACATATTCTTCAGAAAAAAATGTTTCTTTTTCCTTTCCGAAACGTCACTTTACGAAAACACTAGCCAAGTATCAAAATGTGCCAGTCGTTATACAAGTCAAGTATCAAGCTGTGTCTTTATATAAGCCAAGTATCAAGATCTGTCAGTTACTTGACGTTATTATGACGTGCACGTTATAAATGTGATTTCTACGTGACGTAAGATTATACAAGTTACAAACAAAGGCCTATTACGGCGTCGGCGCCGTAAGGAAATGGCTACATTGTATTTGTAGTCGATTGGCGAATTAATTGTGACTCTATAAATACTGCGACTGGCTCATATTGGTACTTTAATTCTTAATTTAGTCTTTAAAAGTTAAAAAGTACTTTAAATTAGACGTCTTAAAGTAGCAAGTACGAAGATTTATAAGAAAATATTTTTACTGCGTAATTTTCGTGATACTGGATATGTTATGACCATTATAATATAGACCGTTAATAAAATAGCGGCCTAGAAAACAAAAAAAATGATTAAACGTATGTTGTGACGTAGATCTTTTTATAAGAAAGATCTTAAGGAATTTCTTTACCTTCAAGGAGAAGGAATTAGAAAAAAAAACAATAAAAACGTCACGAGTTATCCCGCAATTGACAGGAGCTGTCAATTACAGTTGGCGTACACGTCAGTATCGTGAGCAATTTGCGCGGTTCGCGGAAGACGTCGCCACTGCCAGCGCCGCCATCGCTGTTTATACCGTCGTAATTGCACCCTTCACGCCCCCCGATAAATGTTTTACATTGTATACGGGGTTATATTATGTATCTTGTCTATTTAAAGCTTAAAATGTTATGAGCAATATAGAAAAAGAATGTAACTTAAAAGAGTAAAAATACTTGTGGCTGTTGTCGGTGCTAGCTAAATAACTTTTTATGTTATACTTTGGTTGGCTTTATGTTATACCTCCTAATAAAATCGATATCAAACATCTGCATTTTCTAATTAAACGTTATGATGGGCTCGATACTATTATAATTATGTTTTTTTTTTATATTAATTTAACGCATTATTCTGAGCACTTGGGAGACATCACGCCAAAGTTTGCAATCTAAATCGAGTGAATTTCAGCAAATCTTCGTTAAAATAAATGACCAATTCACATTCAGGACATCATCTACAGGACTCTAGCTCATAATTTTATAAAATAGCAATTTTATTTTAACAAAATTCTCATTTAAAAGAATTACAAACAAGTTTGCGTTTTCAAGATGGCCGTCATTGTGCAGCGTTGATTGTTTAATAACAAATAATTGCTTAATTGTCGCACGCAGATTGCGGGCTCGCTTTGATTGCTCCAATCGCACTTACAATCTAACCGCTGGATTAAAAACACGGAACTCTTTCTAGTTTCTACCTGCAATTGCATAATTTACTCGACAACGCAAGTTTTCAGTCATTATTTTTAATAATACGTGTGTTTGCGCTGAAAATTCAGTGTTGCAACTTGCAAATAATATTTAAACTATGTCAATGTTCATTAATTAGATCGCAATACTTTTTTTTACTTTAAATTAGGAAGTATTCAATTGTTATTTGTTACTAAAGCGTTGTTACTTATTAATATATTTTTCCTCTATCAAGATCGTTGTGGGGCGCTATATAGCGCAAAACTTTCGATATTGTAACTGTCAAAATTAAAAAAAAAAGTACATGTAACCATGAAATATCCTTTGAAAAGCGATTATTATTGTGTACTTAGTTGGCAGAAAGGAATAAAATAAAGAGCTTTTTGTAAGAAAATGCTCATTTATAATCGACTGCTACTTCGTAATCTGTGGCAAAACTATAAATTACCCAGTTTACAATAATAATTGTTGTACACTACAGTATAGCAATAATAAAACAACCGTGAACGAGGCCAGATTTTATGATAATAACACAGTTTCTAATCTATAATTGAAATGGATATCATGTTTCACTAACATCATAAATCGGTGGCGACTGCTCGAACATTTTGTTTAATGTTTTATAAAATTCTGTTTTGATCATCACTATCATCATGATTTTTTAAAATGTATTTATTTAAGGTCGCATGTAACAGCTATAATTATTAGCGTAGACATTAAATTACAATATCAAACAATAAGTTTATAAGTTTTAGCAATTTTACAGTGTGTTTGTAATCAGTCATCACCATAATGGTTATAATGGTGATAAGCCTCATCATCGCAAGTTATTATTTACATCACAAATAGTAACCACGATCAAAATAATTCTGTCACCTGTAAAGAACCGTAATGATGTGAAAACACAATAAAATACATTAATTCTTAGTACAAATGTTTCAACAATGTTTCTTATAAGTAGAGTAAGTTTGTAATAATTCTAATAGCTCAAAGAAGCTCTACTTCTCAATTTCCATACACTACACTTCGTTCTAAAAGGATACCTTTCTCAATAAACAGTTATTTTTTACACCTCATACACACAAATACAATCTTAACTGAAACTAAATAAAAGTTACGTATTAGTTACATAACAGTTTTGCCTACAATATGGGTTGATAGTTGATACAGTGCCCCATATAAGCGGTCTCCTGCGACTTCTATTAATAAAAACTCTCGCGATTAGCATTTATGTCATTAATCATTTCTCGGTGTGTTACAGCATTCTGTCTGATCTCCCAAATTAAATAAATTCGTTTTAACAATCTTGTAAACCTAACCTGAATTTGGCTAAATTTGAACGCGGTTGAAAATGGTATGAAGGAGTTGCATAACTGTTGCCTTTGCCTTTAACTTTTACGGTGGAAGAGCCATGCTTCGTCACGAATGGGCCGGCTTGAGAGGACTAATACCTCGGCCTTGCAGAAAACTTGCTACTTTTTTTTATTAGGGAACTAATCCCCTATCCCTATTTCCTCACCACCATCAGGTAACCCGTCTGCTCGCTTGCCCTCTAAATATAAAAAACTTTATTTACAAGTAACACTGTTTCAGCTCCAACTTCCTAGATTAGTAACTAGATACTATAATATTTTGCTTGTGAAATTGGCGGACAGGTATTTCAAAACTTCTTTACTTCTCACAAAAATCTTGAATTAATGTTGTATAATAGACTACAGTTATTATTTTTATCAATGAATAAACAGAGATTTTCATGGTGGCATGGTTTTCACTTTTCATCAATTTTCCGACACTGATAACAAAGAATCGCGGCACCTAATCAATTTTCATTAATTGTAATAATGGCAAACGAAGGCTACTTATAATTAGATGGTGAATTTGGCGCCTCTCCAAGTCCTGGTCATTGTTAAGATCGTCAGTATTCGCCTATTGTGATAAATCATTATTTATATTCGCACGTTTTAATAAATCTAACGAAACGAAAAAATGTGATAAACATTTCTTTGTAATTCACATATCGCATGTTCGAGACTGCTCATGGCGTCATGTTCTGTTCCATTTTTAAAATCTTTTGTTTTTTTTTTAAGATTCATAAAAGGCAAAAAATTTCCTGTTCATCCTTTGATTGTGTACTTGTACTTTATGGATTTAGTTTCAGATCTATACCTGTCCTCGAACTCTGTATTTCTGAGGTAGTAATTAAGTAATTAACAAGGGCTGCCGTTTCCTTGCAAATATATCACGATGTTTGATCTCTCTGCCAAATTTCCTACGTGGATAAAGCAATAAACAGAAATTATAGTGTGGTGGCCATATATGTCATACGAAATATGAATTTAATGTACCTCAAATACTTTTAGTCCGGTCTGATTTACGCTGTTCTTTGATCGCGACCCGCCGCGTTTGTTTCGCTGGAATGATATTAATCAAAATCATTTATAGCGGTCGCATTCGCGTTTAACTACCGTATTATGTTAGTTCACAGAAGTGGCTATCAAATATTCCACCGCAAAATGGTTATTACACTTCCCTGATTCTGTTCTAACCGTGTTCGATGTCATATCGCTGGCCGCCTGCCAAATCATAAACGTTTTTAATTCCCGTGACAATATGAAACTATTTGTACAGGTTTCGGTATTCCGATTTCAAAACGTTCCGAATTCAGAGAAACAATTTTAATGTAACGTAAAAACTTTTTAAGTGCCGCGATTTTTGTGAGGGTAGGTGGAAATTTGTTTAGCTCGAGTAACGTGACGAGATCGAAATTTCATAAGATGGAGTATTTTCACCGGAACTGCCGCAGTCATATATTGAATCAAACAAGTTTTTGACAGACAATATACTCTACACTACTGTACAAATTTTGTTGCAAGAAACAAAATTACTCTGCCGGAGTGCAAGCTTATGGTCGCATCGCCTGTGTCAAGTTATCAAGGTTAAGCCACATCTGGGGCAAGGGCTCGTGCTTATAAATAAAAAGCAATCAAAGAAATTCCAGCTGAATACGAAATCTCCCGCGACGGCTGTCAAAGTAGCATCACTAACCGAAATAGCATCTAATTATTATGACTCAACTGGAATACAATTAATCTTGCCGCTTCTGTGAACTGTCCCAACTCCGAGTGACGGACGGACCGAAATATCGTCGCGTTTCGCGATCAATTAACTGTGAATATCGAATTTCGATCGGTGCCGCGTATCAAAGTTGGTAGCAGAGCGCAGTGCCGGTAGACTACTACTAATACAATAAGGACCGGTCTACACTTATGTAAAGATCTTTTTTTTTATAAAATTACCCAAGTTAAATTATGCCAAATACATTATTTTTAATTTGGCTTTAAAAGATCAAAAGATGAAGTCTCGATATAACCGATTATAGCGTACAGAAATTGCATTTCTAAAATTGGCGCTAATTGAAATGATGATGTTAAATTCACAAGAACAGCGGAAGGAAATCGAGTCTTAATTGAACTGCGACGTATAGTAACTAGATATGCACTTTTCACTAGAAAGTCCGGTTTCAATCAAGGCAATAATAATATGTTTTGATTTTACTTCGAATTTCAATACAATATATTACCTTCTACAAGACGATGGCTTAATTTCCAATGAGTTTTTATTTCTGTATTTAAAATACGGCATACGTGTCTTTAAGATTAATATCTTAATGTTTGGCAAATTTTTTTTGATAAATTAATATTTATCAAAAAAAAATTGGCAAACATTTGGTCCATTTCTCTTCAGGTCTTCCCTACTTTTACCTCCCAAAACTTTTAAACGGGTCAATCAAATTTTATCAAAAATAATAAAAAAAAAAACAAATTTAAATCGCTTTCTACCATAGATAAAAATCTAAAAGCCCTATCTCAAGAACCGGGCAAACCTGCCTCTGTTTATCACTGTGTTATAAATAAATAAAAAACTGAAAACTGAAACTGAAACTGAAAACTGAAAACATGAAAAACATTCTCAGTAATGCGTTGACTGTTATTGCGGTCTAATTCTAGTACAATTCTACACAATACTTAATTTATGACTCGTCTACTTTCCGTCTAGCGATAGTAAATCATATGACACATTAATAAATGCTCAAAATCTAATCTCATAAAAATATGATTAGGTTTTAATTCCGTGGCGTTTTTATGGCGGTGTTAAACTTGATTAATACGGTGCACTCAAATGAGATTTATAAAAATTTCATCGCTTCGTAGAATTTTTGAAGATTTGGCTGAATTTTTATGTAGGTATTTTATTTTCTGTAAATGGTAGTTAATAGTAATAACTACGTTTTTTAATGAGCGAATCATGATTGTGGAGCTTGACTTTGGCGAAAAATGTCGATTGTCAATAAAATCTATCCGTTGATAATCATGATATTTACGTCACGTATAAATTCAAAGACCGCTTGTCTTTGCCTACCATGTTAGGTTTCGCATTTGCCATACAACCTATAAGATTAAATACAACCGATATGATAAAATATGTGTTCGTGACGGTTATGAAAACTTGTAAAAAATCAAATTCCTCGTTATGTCACTTAAGCAATAGAAAAATATCGTAACGATAAAATGATCGGAACAGCAGCCAAGTCCAAGAATACGAGTGTCAATCACCGTCAGACTCGACGGCGCGAACGGAATAAGCTTTTTCTGATGTTTCTGATATTCAAGACGCGGACGCAAATCGCTCGTGTGTCATCGGCGTTATTTTTTATTTGTCACAATATGATTAACATCGCCGCTAGATTTTTTTTCAGAATTGCAATTTGAATATTGCAACGATTTTGTAAATGTTTCACTTGTGCTTTTATCAGTTGGTTGCTTTAGAAATTAACAAAATTGAAATATCTCGATTATAGCAAGAATAAAATTTCAAGAACACATTTATAAAATATAAACAATATATTCAATACTTCAAATTCGGACTTATTGGGGTTATTGATTTTGCATCTTTAAATTAAATCGATATTTGTTATCGAATTAAATGTGAATGCCATCTCGTTACCGTCCGATTTATTTATCGGGCGCGTATATTATTGTCGTCCGCCGCGGGGCGTTATTTAATCGAATAAATTATCGATTGATCGGTTCGTAATTAAAATCATAACTTATTAAACGTTTTATTAAACCTGTGAAGTTTCGCCCCTCACTAGTTAACTTTTTCATTTTATCGATTCGACATCGTTTAAAAACAAGAAAGATGTTTTCTTATAAAGGATACCTATCTGATATTTAATCTTCCCACGCAACAGTTTCTGACCTATGTATCTGTTGTAAACCGTTTACAAATTATAACATTGTTACACGCATGTATCTAGGCATGAGCAACAGACTTATCGATAGAATTAGCAGCACCCGATAAATATTATTTTTCTAAAAAAAAAAATAATTCAGGTGTACAAGTTATATTCAGTAGATAATTTAATTATTTATTTATCTAGCCAGTTAAAATACTATACAAGACTTAAAAGTAGAAAAACTATTTTAATTTCAAGATCAAATTTTGTGTTATGGCTGATTAATAAGCAGGAATAGATATATTCAATTACTACGTTCAAGTTACTGTACTATCCGTATATACATTATACATACGGTATACATATTATAAATGTTTTTATACGTGTAAAAACATCGATATATTACATTAAAGCCTCCAAGGACGGATCATATATCTCGTTTAATAAGGCGCTTGACATCGCCTCGGTGTTTATTACATCGCGATGTGTGATTTTAACATAACCTCAGGCTAGATTGTATTGGCTCTTCACTATTTTATATTGCCTTATAACTGGCAACGATCTATATCGGTAATGCCCTATGCCCCTTGAAAATTACTTTATGATCTACATACGGTAAACATGTTCTAAAAACCATCAATCAAACAAGGATTTCAAAACCTCATAAGATCTTTATACACGAAAATGAAAATGTAATGCCAAAAAAAGTCTGCCGGACCTATATATACCATAAGATATATTATATAGGTTATAATAACCACCTCGTTTTTGGAAGTCGGTTAAAAAGCATCCGCGGCCATTCGTCTGACCAACGTTATTGCTTCGACATGCTATGTCAAATACATCAATTACAAGCATATGTGCCAAGAAAAGAATACATATGTCAAAAGCATCTCGCAACAAGTGAGCATAAAACGATAAACCTGGAAGTACATAATTTCGATGCAATAATAATTTACAGCCATCACTGTTTTGATGCGGTGGTATTTCATAAGCTCGACAACTGCGCGCATCACTAAGTTTAACAATCTGTTGCGACTTGCGTTTCACAAAATATTGCGTTCGGTTTGCCGTTTAAAAATGGAACGCCGTTGTATAACTTGTGCTTGCTAAGTGCCTGATGTAGCATAAAAATATTCAAAAAACAAATGTCAGTTAAATAATATAAATCAAAAAGATTGTTTTATTAGACACGTAACTAATGAAGATTATTAAAAACAAAGGACTATAATGATGAAGTGCGTTTGATATCAAAGTTTAAGGGCATTAATGAGTTATTGTGGTCGTACACAATAAAGTATCCGATCGTACTGATACGTCATAAGCCCATAAATATTGGGCCATAACTCGCGCGAGTTAATTACGAATAAATAAATAATTGAAAGTGAAGCCCCGGGCTTGATGCGGAGGTGCTAACAAGCGGAGTACCATATATTAGTCGGAATTTAATAAAATCCCGCAAATGAGTTTTTGTCGATTTGTGTGTTGTGACATTTTTGTACGAGGCATGTTGGGATATGATGCACCCTAAAGCGGAAAACATACTGATCAGACGCGACTCACGGACGCGATATAGATAATAATTGTATATTGCTTATGCTGTAATGCTGTAATTAAAATTAAAAAAATTATGCTGTAATGTTCTTTTTTGGATACTGTATTCGTGTACTTGTGGTGTGGTGTAAAGTATGTCAAATAAATGTTTTATTATTATTATTATTATTATTATTATATTGAAGTGTGCGAACGTACGTCGCGGACGTTTTTAATTTGTCAATTTGAGACTCCTTATAATATTTATTGCAATGTATGCATCGGCAAATGTAGATTATATTTCGTGAAACGCAGAAATAACTCCATAGACAAAGAAAAACAAAAACAATTCAATTTTGTTTGTCGGCCATCTTGTCACTTGTTTTTGAATTTTGAGCGTTTGAATTTAGAATCGAGACAATTGAAACCGATACCGTTCCAAAGATAACTCGGAAGTGTCAGATCATTTTTGAGCCGGTATACATTTCCCAATCTCAGAATAGTATAAAGCAGATCTTTCATCAGGTGACCGCAGATCGTTAGAAGGCAATTAGCCCAGAGATCACTCAGCGCGCTCTATTTTACTAAAATATATTTTATATCTGACGGGTGACATCGTTTCCGAATCATCTTGGCCACGAATTATAATGACATCTATTTTTATTGCGATTTTTATGTTGCCAACTTTTCCAACAGACAAATTGTTGGTGTAAACACGTTTTTATGATTTATTATTTTGCGTTATTTACCAGTTGGAACCCTTCGCATCTGCAAAGGTATAGTTTATAACATACCTTTATAGTATAAACTAGCTGATGCCCGCAACTTCGTTGCGCAAGAATTTGTATATCACGCGGGAACCGAACATTTTCCCGGGATAAAAACTATCCTATATGCTGCCTATTTTATATTATTTATTTATTTATGTCAAACCCAGCCGGCAGGTCACGACTTACATGGAATTGACACATACCGACCAAATGACGTAGGTCCTTCAACTGGCTCTCTTTCAATTTCCCCCAATATACAAGTCCCCCAAAATACAGTTTCATCTGGATTACGTATATATAATAATATTGTATTCTAAACGGTGTTTTTATATCGTCTTAATAAGCGAACATATAATTACAATTGGTAATATAGAAAGCAATCAGAAATACTAACAATTAGATTATATTTTTGAGCTCCATGATTGAAAGCTATCCAGGCCGGCCAACGTGATGGATGACCGCCTAAATTACCTCGCAGGGCTGCCAACTCAGATGCTTCGGCACGAACTGACGACCAGAAAAACCGCGGGCGTTAATTTTTTTTCGATCGTCGGTTAGATTTTGATTAAAAAAAATAGTTTAAATGTTAGATTTATTTTGTTCGTGTGGCTATTTGTAGATTCTAAATTTTGTAAAGTTTTTGATATTATTCTAACTAGATTTGTGAACGTTAAACAGATTTTTATTCTTTTCAACAAGCCTTCGCCTCTGCTTTTACAGGTTTTTTGGGTTTACAACTAAAATTCCTAAATATTTTTGTTTCTATATTATAGTAGTAGTATGATAAGTTGCTCTATAAATAGTTGATAATATACTTGTAATGCTAGCCATGGAGGCCCTAGTCACCTGATACAGGCGTGAGCTTACTAGGTTACTTATTATGTATTCCACTAAATTAATGTAAGCTGAATGTTGAAAATAAACGTTTATTTATTTATTGTCAGATTGTGACAACCCTAGCAGTACCCCCCGCACCCCTCGCTAACGAGTCCAGTGATTATTTATAATGGCGACGACAGTGTTTCCGACTTTAATCTAGGACAAAATGAAAATCAATTTTTGTGGGTATTTGCCCATTTATCAACAGGTGTTTAAAAAAAGTAACGTCATCAAAACTCGAAATGACGAAGCGTTCCAACATTTGAAAGTTTTTAAAAAAATCTTTTTTCAAAATTATTCAAAATCTAAGCTCTTTTGGGAGGGATTTGGTGTAAAGCAGAAAACATACTGATCGCGACTTACAGACTCTACCGACAGCCTATATAATAATTGAAGACATAAGTGGCAGAAGCGGATAACTAAAATGTTGCAACCTTCAAGTTTATACTAATTTTTTTTATAAAATTTGACAAATCTTGTAACTTACCAATTTCATTATTTAGCTAGTGTATTTGCTTTGCTAGCTATACATCAAATCCACATTATTTTATTTTACAATAATTTTTCGGGTCCAAAAGCGTCTAATAATACAAAAATCCGAGAGTTTTAAAAATGTTACTTATCTGCTTCTTCCACTTATGTCTCCAATTGTACATTGAAGTGTACAAAACTATAAGGCGAAGGTCGCGGACGTTATGGGCAGTCAGCCGCGTCTGACGTCAGTCGCGGACGTTTTGTATGGGCCACGTCAGATCAGTTTGATTTCAGCTTCATCTTCCTTCAAGTTGGTTGACGTTAGCTTTACTGGGTATATTCATAAATTACGCCCTTTGGGGAGTAACTGAGTATTATTACAAAATGTCCCTAGAAGAAGAGAAGTGTAAGACGTTATGTGTTTCTTTTAGAAAATATACTAACGATTTGGATGAAATTTGGTATGGAGATACTTTAAGTCCCAAGAAAATATCTAGGGTATAAATCATGTTTTCCTATCTGATCCTAATAAAGTTGCGAACAATGTCAAAGCCCTTTTAGTCAATGGGTGAATGACCACTAGTGCCTTGACTGACAGAGAGAACTATAGTCGGTTGTTTGTATATTTTTAACCGATTTCCAAAAAGGGAAAGGTTTCTTAAGTTGTCCGTATGTATATATATATATATGTATATATTCTTTTTAACGATTAAAATAACCTTTCATTTGAGGATTTAGTATATTAAAGGTTATGCTGTAACCGGAAGTGAGTGATGACACATCCGGTCAATATCTATGTGTGTCGGCCGGTCGGATACGGTTATCATATCCGCATGTCTTTCTCACGACACCTGGATAGTGTTTGTTCAGTGAAAGTTTCATACTAAAGGGGAAAATGAGCAGATAGATTGCCTAACGGAAGTCAACTGCCGTCGCCCACACAACATCAGAAAATTTGCCCTCAGGACCTTTTGTGAGGAAATAGATTTTTTGTGAGGTCGTGGTATTTCTTCAACGGAGACTGGAGCCGGCCCAGTCGTGCCGCAGCTTTGCTTTTCACGGCTTGCATTATTATGTGATTTATAATAATGGTGAGAGTGTGATGCTAAATATATCAAAATATGAATAAAAACAAAATGGCGGATTTTTGGCACGAATTTTAAACATTGCATTGTTCAAATTATAACGGTTACTGCAGTCGGGTTTTCTGTTTTTGGATATTTAGCTTGTTTATAGTAATAGTGATTGTTTTCTACTGTCACCAAGTTATAAATGTGAAGGGATTTTCCCTAAAAAAGGTGGGCGGCGCCCTCCAGCCCGCCCTCGGCTAGGGCGGGCGGCTCTTGATTTATACTCGTTTTATTAAAATATGTGAAATAATTAAGAAAATCTATTTCTATATTTAACTATACAATTCCAAAAACTAGAAAATTATGAATGTCACTCGTCCTACTTATCCTTAAGTTAGATGAATTCTATGAAATTCTAATTTTTGTTTAAATCGTCATATTTTTATCTGTCCGTTTTGAGAAACAAATGCTTAAACCTTCTGTATACAAGTTAATATGGCAGCGATAAAAAAACCCCAGATATAAAATACGAACTGATCCATTTTGAATCCTCGCATCTATGTCTATTGTCTATGCCTTCAATATTGAAATACCATCAACAATACTCGCTATCTTAATGCAACACGACAAAGGATAATAGGAACCAGATTTAGCCGATCGATAAATGATTTTAAACTCTATCCTTTATGTTATTAAGTTGATTATCCTTCGAGTATTGTGAGGATAGGTGTTATCGTTGTAATATCGCGTTTCCGGCCACCCGCCGCGCCTACACAGTATCTTGAACATTACAATACTTAACTACTGTATTATTATCAGTAGAAACTATAGGTGTTAAGTAGAAGAAAGGCTGTGCTATCACAAGCTTCTCCCCGAGGCGTTGCCCTCCTAGTATCACTACATTTGAATTTCGAGTTGTTTATCAGATGAGAGCATTTTATTGGATTACAAAGTCCTTTATAATATATCAAGCTTATTCAAGGTGTAACAAAAGTAAGTGATAAAACTTTAAAGATCGTATGTGTCCCTGATATACAGTTCACAGTGAAAGTTGCAGCCTTGAAAGCGATTTTTTTTTTGAGATTTGTATGGGCAAAGCGTTCGGCCGTACAAATCAAGACTTTTTTTCGCTTTTAGCCCTGCTACTTTCACAGTGCTTAACTCTATATCAGGGATGCTTCAAGTTATTACTTACATCCTCTATAGTTTTTGTACGCTGAATTTCATCAAAATCCATTTAGAAGCTTCAGTGTGATTAACAGACAAACCCTCATGTTTATAATATCAGTGTGTTTATCAAATTAAATACTACAATATTATCGAAACAGTTGAATATTTATTTTTAGTGAAAACAATCACTCATGTAAAAGGTCATAGCTTTTAGTATTTCATTGTTGAAAATAAATAAAAATTTCTTTGCCGCGTAAAGAGATGCATTGTCAAAGTCAAATTTCGAATTAACCCTTCGCTGGTCGTATGTTAATGCTGCATTGTACGTTTGTTCTAACCTGTCGCACTCTGGCTCCATTGTATATTTTTTTCTTTTTTTTTTGTCCCCAGATCATTTTATTTCCGTTAGATTCTTCTCAACATAATCGAATCACTTTTTGTGCTTCCTAATTTGAATACGCCAATCATTTGATGTCAAAATTTGGATTGTCATTTACCTGATTTGAATTTACACGGTTCAATGATTCAAGAAAGTAGGTGTGCTTTTTGTCTACTCCTTTTATTCATGAATTCACCTGTTTGTCTGTTACTTCTTTACTTTCAAGTCACTAAACCAATTTTGCTGTTAGCATGAAGATAATTCGAATCCTAAGAGTCCCGTAACCTAGGATTCTTAAGATTAACTTATTTTAAGAAAAGAAGATTTAAAAAAAACACAAAATCACATAAAACGAAACGAAATAATATATCCGATATATATATACCTAGGATTCTTAAGATTAACTTATTTTAAGAAAAGAAGATTGAAAAAAACACACGATCACATAAAACGACGAACGAAATAATATAGCTGATCTTACTATCGAAGCTTCTAGAAATAATCGCTGCGTCATGCATCAGACGCCGTACCATATTGTAATTGGTATTGTTATTCAAATGCACTGAGGGCGAAGGCCTAAGACAGTGGCAGTCCTGTCTCGACACCTTCGCTTCAGTATAATAGATACGAGTGACGCCTTCGGTATAATGACTGAGGCTTTCCGTGCATTTTAATGATTATCTGTTATTGATTTTGAAATGGATGATGATCTTCTAAGTATTAAAAAGCGAATACGTCTACCAATCATTACCTAGCATGTTTAAAAATTTACGTAGGGGTAAAGACTGAAAGAAATTTAATAATAGAATGAGTTAAAAAAAGGAATTTTAATTAAAAACATTGAAGAGTTATACGCTGCTTTATATTTATTAGGATGAAATTAGATAGAAAACAAAGTGTGCACTACAATCAGTGGGAATGAAAGTCAATTTACATAAAAAAATAGATAAAATTAAATTAGAGTAATATACGTGTAAAGGTACTAAGTCAAACATATTGCGTTTCGAATACATTGTGATAACAAAAAGATAAACGAAGTCGAACATCAAAATGGAAACATTAAAACAGAAATAAACGTAAATGGTATCGCCACTATAATTTCGTTTCATACAGAAACACATAAAAACTATCAACATTGTAAAACGGCGATTAGCAACACTGCAACAGTATGATAAAGAAAATTAAAGGTTTCCAATGATACTTTACGATTCCTGCAAGCGACAAGAGGTTGTAAAAGTGAGTATAGGAATGATGTATTACATATTATTGTGTACGCCGGATCGAATAGATCAGGAGTGCTAAATATAACCGCTGTACCTCGCCTGTTATGTGGTGGGAAAATAATGAGAGAACTTTAGTGGTTTAAGAGAAATAATGCGACTAAAATATGGGTGGTTATTTTAATGGAAATACTGTAGGATGTTTAAATACTATAGTGTACTATAAATACATTTTTATTTGAGACTTGTTTACGTCGTTTAAATTCTATATTTTGTTTACGTTTTAGTTTTAAATTGAAATGGAATTATGTATACTATATCAGTTTTAATGAATATAAAGTTTGAAAACAAAACTAAAATATAATAACAAGCCATATTCACTAAGTATATAACAAAATAATTTACATAGAGCATTCTTTCGCGTGAAGTGAACTGTGAAATGTTAGTTCAATTGAGTAGGCAATGTAACTTTGTACAGGTTTATAGTTCTCGATACTTGCCACCACTGCTCGGTCCATTGTTGCATTCATCGCAATGATCCGCCGGAGACCTTTCAGCCGCATCTGACATTTCCATTGTTGGCATTTTATTGCCGGTGTTACCGTGCGCGATCGTAAAGAACGCCCGCGCCGATTCCCCGACTCGATCCTGATGGGATCCGCGACCGCATCGGAAACCGAAGCCACCGCAACGACGGAGATACGTTTCTAATAAATTGATACGATACCGGGATTGGCCGGCGTTCCGCAGGGTTCCAGTCTCAGCCCGCTGTAAATCATACTTTACAACCTTTAATTACAGATCGCTTCATGTGCAGATCGGGGGGCTGCGCTCGCGAAAATATCGCGTAATAATGGGTATTGACCGGTAATGGCTCCCCGCAGGTACCGCGGCCTTTGTCTTCTTATTGCCAATTACGGCGAATTGCTCTCCACTCCCGAAGTGTTCGGATTTGATTGGTCATATAAATGATTTACGTTAACCGATCCATGCTTAATCGCGGCCGAAATTAGTGTCAATGTAAATCAGTGGGGTTATTCTAATAAGAAAGACTCGCACAATGTTGCACCGGAAAGGACGGCCGTTTTAATGTCTCCGGAGCGGAGCTACGCTGGATTGTTCTCGGGTTTACTGCTGCTGGTGTGATTGATCGCTGTATCTGTCGCTTCGGCGAGTTCCATCACATGTGCGAGCAGTAAATGTGTATTCAAATTTGGCTTTGATGGTTTCGAAACAGATAATGATAACTGTAGCCTTTACTACATTTTCTTAAGGTTAATGTTGAATTGACGCGCACTTATTAAGCAAGGGAAAAAGTCCAATGATGATAATATTATTTTCACCTTTTATTAATACTTGAAACTATTCATGCCTTAAAACCCAGACATTCGCATTCTCACTTCAAACTTCGCGTAAATGGAATAACATACGTATCTAAAGCGTTAAAATACGAGTTTAATTTAAAACTTCTCTCATGTTCGCAATAAATTCTTACAGCCATAAAACAAGAGTGTCTAAACAGAGGGAAGCCAGCATTTACTGCCGTAATATGAGCTATTAAACCACTATTTACTGTTATTTGCGTCTTTACGTTAATCATTATCACTTCTTATCTGATTCCTATCTGCAATTTAATGCGTTAAACCCTTGTATTTATTATTAGGGCAAAGAATGAACACATATCTCCAATCAGAAATATATACTTATAAAAAATTTCTAACAAATTGATCTGGACAAAAATGGAAAGAATACAAGCAGAATCTACAGTAAAAAATCTCTAGGACTAAAGCGGTACAATTAAAATACTATACGAATAACCCAAAGATGAGTAAGACAAGTGAAGTAATTACGACTACCATTACAACAATCATAGTAGGCATTAGTTATATCATGATGGATCGAAACTCCGATCGAGAGGGGGCGGGGCGATCAAATGCACCGACCAATGGGAGCTCGCCGTTAAATGATAGCCCGCTATTGGCTTGATAGGTCGACTTGAGGGCGTCCGATCGATTATCTCCCGATCTCTCTACCTAGTGTTTATATCGAATTTATTCAAAATGACGCGCCAGTTTTATGTTCGATTGTTTTAACCACTTTATAGATAAAGAAAAAACGTTTAAAAAATAGAGATTACTAATATAGATATTAGTAATGTCTATTTTTTAAACATTTTTCTGGGAGGAGGTATACAAGGTTACCTTTATAAAATAAGCAAGCGGAAAACTTTGTACCCCTTTTTACGAAAGACGCGTCGATGTAAAACCATGAATTTTCTCCCAGTTATAGTTGATATGGAGGAGGAGCGTGGAATACCAATATTATTTTAAAATATGCTTAAATCTTGGATATTTTTATTAAATAAAACGCTACACACATTAAAATATTTTGACATCTCTGTGATGTTTTTTTTTCAAAAAATTCAATGGCCTGGTAACAAGATATTTATGCCAAATTGAAGAGGATAGATTATATTTATATAGCTCCGCTATACGATGGATTTAACTATTTATGGTCGAATTTCGACCCCAGGGCGACCTCTAGTAGGGTCAATTTAATGCAAAATAGTTGCTACGTAGAATCACATCTATTCAAATATTTAAATATTACATTTCGATATCGAAGCTAAAATTAATTTCCTCTAAATTTATTCTGGCATCGTTTCAAAATAAAACAATTTGACCGTCCGTTTATAGGTTTGAAATGACCATGAATGTTTAACCTTTATTGAAGTGATTAAATCCAAAAAATGTTTCTGCTACCAAATACATTTCAAAATAAAAAGAGCCTATCCCGATGTTAATTTCCTTCACCTTTAAGCACCTCGAAACGTCTGATTATTTGTATAATTTACTGTTGCGTTCCTGGTAGCTGTTAGTCGAATTGCATTTAGTATTGAGAACTAATCGTAATTTACAGCCTTTTATCTGAGGTGTTAGGTTTACGATGTTCAGGACCTGAGTGACGGTAAGCGTGTCAATGCTACATTGTATTTCATCATCATCATCAAAATCATCATCGTAATGTTGTTCATCATCAAATAAGTTCGATTTTTTTTAATGAATTAATAGACATTAAAAGCACATACTTTTACCTATTAGTTATTATTGACGACCTCTGTGGCTCAGTTGGTATGCGCGTTGGTAGCTTAAGCCGGAGGTCGCGGGTTCGAATCCCGCCGACGGAGCAAGTTTTTCAATGTTCCTGGGTCTTGAATGTGTATTAAATATTAAATATGTGTATCATATAATAAAAATCTTTAATATGTGTATAGTATAAATTTATTAAATATATTTCCGTTGTCTGGTACCTGTAACAAAAGTCCCTCGGGTACTTAGCACAGGGCCAGATTGACGTAGTGTAAAGCGTCCATAGATATTATTATTTATTATAAGTATTAAACACACTAATCAAGTATATAAAAGTATATCAAGTATATTTAATTTGTTACTCTTGTAGGCAGCTGCTTAATTTGCTCTTAATCAATTAAATAATCAATGTTGGCAAGAAACTTATACTCACAAAATTCATAAGATATTTTAATTCCAAAGTATATTCTAAAATTCTGTCAGATGTATTTAATTTCGGAGTTTAATAAGTCTAAAGAAACAATCCTAAGTTAATATTAATTTTTACATTTATACATGAAGTCGTGTTGGCTGTCTGCGAAACCTCAAAGCTTATTAAAAATGTATCCTATTTGCTAAATTTCGGATTTGACGGCAACTGAAAAATCATTTTCTAATTGAAATCAAACATTTCCTAGCTCTTTGATCACGGGGAGCAAATAATCCGGATATTAAGCACAACTTTGCTAGTCTAAATGTACTTAACTACGTCCGTTGTAAAGAGCAGCTGAATACTTTGTTCATTGAAACATAATACAATATAAATATATAAATAAGCATGAAATATTATACTATATAATATTTCATGCGTTAGATATTTTTTAATGATACGAATATATTTTTTAAATTATACGAATTAATTACAATATTAGTGTTATAGTGATAAAATGGTTATTTACTTATCCTCCAAATCAATTTTCAGTACGGAACTGAAATCAGTATAACATCTTGCCAATGGTAAGCGCGTTTTTTGTTGCGCGCGAACAAGTTTCTCAATGTCCCTGGGTCTTTGATGTGTATTAAGTATGTGTATCATATAATAAAAATTTTAAAAAGTGCTAAATATATTTCCGTTGTCTGGTACCCGTAACACAAGTCCTTCACCATGGGACTGAACGTGACGTGGTGTGTGACGTCCATAGATATAATTATTATCTTACTTTTCAACTGACTTAATTTGTATGGAATAATATATGGAACCCATAAGAAGTATGTAAGTAAGCGCCTTTCCCGAATCTCCCCGTGATTGCTGAGTGTGTGATATCAGCTGAAGGGCCCGGTGTCGTCTTCTGACCGTTTTGAGTACCAATCTAATTTGTCGATTCGCGGGAGCATATAAAATTAAATCGATTTACTTTACCTCGTACTTGGGCTTAAGATCGATATATAGGTATCTTTTGGGATATCTATAGCGGGACTACGTGTCTGATGACGTAGTTAATATTCATATTATGCTACTTAACTAGTAGGGATTTCTCAGGCTTTTTTTACAGATCAAACTCAGATCCAACAAACAATATTTAATTGCTTCAGAAATTGTGTAAATAAGTAAACATAAATACATAAATTCATTATTATTTTTCTTTACATTCATGTTCCCAGCAGCGTGGCTAAAAAGTCAGGTGAGATTTGTGATGATGAAACACGCATTAAGCCGAAAACAGAAATATTTATGTGTAAGAAAAACAATCCCCTCCATTTCCTCTGCAGTCACAGGTGAGATTTATCTCATAATAATTGAATAAAAGACGCGTTTGCGGAATGTGATACGGTGTGGAAGAAAGTAGGGCTTTCCTGGCGGGCGAAATAATCTGTTCGCCCGAGCATACTGAGCCCAATACGATACGTCGAGATGGAGGCCATTTTGAGGTTATATAAGTACAATCAAATATGAATTTGCGCAGCAAAAATAAAGCCATCGAATGTTTGCATGTTTGAAGATTTCCATGTCATTAAAAGAAAATTGTTTGCTAGTGTTAGTGCTTACCTTTAACTGCCTTAAACCAATAAACTGAAATCCTGCATCTTTCTGATTTATATTAGTATTGAAGATTTCAAATAACTTGTAATAAAATATTAAAGTCAGAATATAGATATACAACACAAATACTTACCTGAAAATAAACACAAGACACAAACGCAAATGTTTTAGTACTCCCAACCAACGAGTTATTTTGAAGTTTATTAGGTGTGGATAGGCATGAATTAATTCTAAATCAGTTAATGATAGTGTGAAGAAAATTGAGAAAAAATGTGGGTCGCAATCCTCGTGTTTCTAATGAGAATTGGACCCCCGAACACCCTGTTTTGGAGTCAGGTAAAATCAATTCGGATATGAAATTAGAATATTTATGCTCTCAATATTCCCTTTTAAATTGCCTCGTGAAATATTTAATCTGGGTTCATTTAATCGTAGTTTGATATGAATTCTAAATTCATTTTACAAATATCTCCCTTTGCATAATTGAGTAGGAAGCTTTTGATGAAAAATCGATTTCTGGCACCCCCGTTTTTTACGTGATAATAACGTTTTTAAATAGGCACCACATATTTATATAATTTCAAATATAATTTTATTTTAGTGAAACATATATCTGATGCATATTTTACTCTTCGCAATGATACTTATTATTTGTGCATCATATTCAAATAAGGCAAAGTAACAAAAACTGTTTTAAAAATTTCCTTTTTAATTACGAAAAATTGTGTTGTTGTAATAATGAGGTCAAGTCCCAAATGTTAGGAGGACGGGTGTAGAAAAAGTGATTCAGAAAACATATTTACAAAGCCCGGGAAGGGTTAGCGTGGCGGGAGCGGTGAATAATTCATATATATTTTTGATTACCTTGACCATTTCACGTAATGCGTCTGCCACCAGTGACGCCAAACTTAACCCACGTATAACTTAGTCTTTAAACACTATAGTCTATTTATCCTCGGCGTGCTTCAGGATAGCAACGGGCCCTGAAAATTATAATAAATTTACTGTTTACAATAAGAGGGAGATTAAGAGTTTGACGGACATATTGCGAGGTCGAAAGATTTTCGTGCATGTCATAATTTTGCTGCTATTCATCGTGTCATATTATGTTCAATTTCTTAAACGTGACATATTTTAGAACAATAAGAAATATGCATGATTTGTTCCCTTCTTGAAGTCATTCGATGTAGTCAGTGTGTACGATGTAGTCCAATTTTGATTTTGATTTTGATTTTGATTTTACAAGCCTTTAAAGTAGTGAATTAAAACGAGAGATCCGATATTGATTGTGACGTCAAAGTCTATAAGCTGCATACAAAGTTCATACTAAATTACGTTTTGAGAGATAGAGATGGATAAACAATTTTAATCGCTAATACCTTACTTATATCTCAACAGAATTTAGAAATTTTTTTCGTTCTGTAAAAGATATATCTTTTAGCCCAGTATAAAAAAAATTCCATTGCATAATTTTTTTTTCATAAATTCTGTCGATACCTGAATCAATCGCTGAACGGATTTACCGTTCAGCGATTCTAAAGATACTAAAGATTATTCAACATATCTAAATGTTATGAAAAACTATACTCTATTTGTCAGTCGGGGCAAAATTGTGGAGTCAAAACGAAGCTGAAAATTTTCATTATGTCATACTTTAATATTATACTACAAGATCAACTGGATAATATTATCATCCCGTCAAAATTGTTGCACAAACTCTGTACTTTTATTTTGCCCATGGAAGAATATTCCTATTGAAGAGTACAGAACAACTATCGAGCTATAAAAATGAAATCGGAAAAAGATTCCACGTTCTGTTGCGCTGAAAAAACCGTACAGTCCGATTAAACGAGCGGTGTAATAGGTAACTAATTTAGTTGCCTCCGTTGTGGGCATCGATTTTTTCTTTTTTAACGAGTTTCAAGTTTGCCAACGGAATAAGTTTACGCCGACTTTTGATAGGATATTCCTTTAACGAACTTACTGTAACCGATATTTCGTACATTACAAACAAACTTCTCCGGTTTTCGGTAATCGAACCCGGCTAGTAATTTGACGGTAATTTCCAAATTATCGATATCGGAATTTCCCGATAAAGTTTTCGTGTGTTTTTTTATGATATTGGTATTAATTACAGCCTTTGAAATGATTGGTAAGGTTGATTTGGATTTTATATTATTAACGTTCTACATAATTGATTAAATACCTTATGTGGACAAAAATTTATTTAATTCAATTGACTAGTGTAAGATTTTTTTAAATGTTCTATATTACCAAGCAACTTTAGTTAAAGTTAATTTTACAAAATGAAGCATAGGTATTAAAATTTTAAGACAACAGTTAAGGTTCCCGCGCGTTAAATTAAAAAGTAATCGCATATTTCTCAACACCGTGCGCGCTAAATTTTAGAATTTATTGTATGCAATAATATGAAACCTTGCACATTAACACGTACTGTACGCACAGCGTTGAAGAAGCGGCGGCGTGCGGCGCGTTCGGCGTTGACAAAATACGATCACCTTAACTTCGGAACGAAATAGAGTTTCATATAACATCTCGTAACGTTTGTGAGGTAATGTATATGAAAAGCCAGTTAATATGTATTTATTTCATACAATCATAAAGAAATTAGAATGCAATTCGCAGTACGTTTGTTTACGCCACTAAAAGGATTCGTTAACAAAATGTGTGCCAACGCTTAATGCAAACAATGGACTCACTTTGAAAAATTTCGCTTTAAATAAAAGATTTAAATGTTTCTCATTTCGGTTCTAGTTTCATTTTAAAGGACGTGGTGAATTTAAATAAGAGTTAAATTTTAATAAAGTGCGGCCCTAAACCAACACGGGAGAGCACACAGACGCCACTCGCATAGTGATGCTTGTTATAAAATGACGACCGACGATCTCCATGTTAAACTTGAATGCAATAGCACTAACTCCTTCGTTGGTAGTCACCCTGTTATTGGCGTCTCTTTTTCTCGGAGTTTTCAGTATTTGACGTGCTCGAAACGCGATACAATGACATATAATTAGCTTGATAAAAGAATACATGATGTATTAAATAGCTTTTGAAGTATTAATTTGTTTTTCTATAACGCCCAAATTCCTAAAGTGATTTTGATAATTTTTTGAACACACATAGGGCATTAGCTGACTTAGATTATAAAATACTTTCAATTTCGATTTAATTGCAACGTTTTCGTATAAATCACCGGGTGCAAAGCTGCGCGTCAAGACTGATTTGAAATATTAAAGTATGTCTTACAATGATATACTTTCTAAGGGATTCCCCAAAATCCACCAAAGAAGTTGAAAACAAATAAAAGTCCTATTTACTGGGAGACAAATCCGAGTGCAGATCAAGAGCAGTTGAAGGAAGTAGTGCACTTAATCGTCGGATTAAATCTGTTTCGGAGGAGCGGCCGGCGGCGGGAATCTCGGATGTCTTAACTGAGCTTTTACGCTACGCTCGCTGTACATTTTTACAACGTGTACGAGATGGTTTGATGTACGTTTTGTACAATATAAATACGTTAATCACAGTTATCTATTTTAAAAATATAAATGGGAAAATGTGTTTTTGTCACGATAACACGACGAAGAAACCAATCAACTTGATCTAGCATAGACTTATTTGAAAGGATGGTAACAGGCTACTTTTGGTCTATGGAATACATCACGTCCCTAAATTATTCGTATTTTTGCGCGATTTTCAAATTCCTCGCGAGCAAAGCCTCTAACCTCTGTAGCTCAGTTGGTAAACACTTTTGTAGCTTAAGCTGAGGGTTGCGGGTCCGAATCATGCCGACGGAACAAAAAGTTATCCAATGTGTCTTGGGTGTGTATTTAATATGTGTATTAAGTATTAAAAATCTTAAATATGCGTATAGTATAAAAGCATATTTCCGTTGTCTGATACCCTTAACACAAGTTCTTTAGTACTTACCGCTAAACTACTGAACACAATAAATGCTAAAATAACACCTAAAAGAGCAGACTGATCACCCGATTGTACTGCATTGAAGTTTTAATTATCCCAAGCGAATTACGTCTGTGTTCTGTAATCCGAACATCACTGTTACATAACCTCATTACACGTAATAACGCGTCCAATCAAAGGAGGGTAATGAAATATAAATTACGCGAAACGTACACGTAGCACGCGAACCCCCAATTAAAGAGAACGGTTAAAAATTAATTTAGGATAACCATACTTCATCTATTATGAAACACGTTTAATAAGTGTTGAATTTCAGTTACATCGGATTCATTACAAACGGAATAATTAATCAAAATATAAAAATAAGTTCATTTTGTGTGTTATTGCAGATAAAGAGTGGTCCAATATGGCTTAATATAGAAACTTGTGGAAACTGAGATTGTAGCCTTCAGCTGTTGAAAAGTAACGGCAAAATAATGAATTATTATGCACTAAAGAAGTTTGTACCTCTTTAGTTAAAAAGTATATTTTTTTATTTAACAAGAAACGTGACGGGGAAAGCTCTGAAAACTACAAAAACACGAAAAGAAGCCGAAGAAGAATAGTAAATACTATACATAAGGGCGTCTAATATTACACAAAAAGTTCGCTCGGCCAAGTCACTTAAAAACTGCTATCACCATCAATTGTCACCTGTAGCTCCGCAATAAACGGAAACTAGAAAAACTTCCATACCGATGGCCCTTTATTAGAAAACTTTCGTCCACAATATAAAAGAAGTGCCAAGTATGGAGAATAAAGTTGTTGTACGTGGAGCAAATAAGACGGAGATATCGCAACTCTCTTATCGCTCAACTTATGTTAATTTGATTCGAACAAACGTAAATCATAAATTCGAACATAAAAGGGAATGTCACAATCGCGATATATTGCACATAAAATTGATATTTCGTTTTACGGCCGTATCAAATTTTGTTTACACTTATTTAGCTTTCCAAAATTAATATTTACTATGGATGGATACAATGTTCATATTATAATATGTACATGAATACCCACAACGCTTAGCCAGTTTTTTCTTTACTTCGATGAATGCAAATGAAATTTTCGAGTGTCTATAAATCAAAGTCTATATTATGTTGTATATCTTTGCGAGCATATGGGCATATGTCCCTATGCTCAAAAGTCATGTCACTTCTTCAATCTTCATAGCGATAAACGCAGCATGTCATAAAAATAATGCCAAGCTTCACGTCTAAAACTAACAATTTAGCAACGAAAGAAAATCGGCGGTGAAAATAATGAAACGAGGTAAACGCTATAAGAAAAAGCTATTAAATAAATAAATTTATCGGCGCGGCGGAGATGACAGAGGGCGGTCATTAAGCGTCGATGTCGGTTATTGCGCCGCAACCTGCCCCTTATATTGTAGATAATGACTGTACGGACTACGAGACTTGTTGAGCGACAGAAACAGTCGCGTCGCGCGGTACAGGGCGACATGAATAAGCTCACTCACGACAGAGAGAACCAAGCAAATCGCGACCACAAATATTTAAGCGAAATGCCGCTTAGACCAACGTTTTCTATGTTTCCAAGGCTTAGTACCACCAAATGCAAGATATTTCTTGTTCGCATTTATCAAATAAATAAGACGCTTACATAAAAGATATACAGCAGCGATAAGAAAGTATCGATTTAGTGAGTTATCATAAGCATTTTCATACTACGAACGGCAATTTTGTTGTAATAAAATTTTGGCGTATCAAATGTTTTTCGTGTTTCGATACCGCTGACGATCCTAGGGACAACACACACACACACACACACAGCTAAAAAGGTCTTGATAGCTATATTGCAAAGCAAGTTCCCTACAATTCGATTTTGCAATATTTTTTCTAAAAACTCGAATAGTTTTGATAAAAAAGTTACGTGAACATCCATTTTAATTAATTTTGAAAACACATTAGTAGTTACAAGTTTTCTTTCAAAAAGAATTGCTCTTAGCAATATTGCGAAGTGATATTTATACAATTTTATACATTTTATACATTTTATACAATTTCTGCCGAAGGACGGCAGAAATTGTATAAAATGTAACTTGCATGAATCTATTACAAACATACAACAGAACATCACCTGTTCCTTAAGTAAATAAAAGTTTGTAAAAAAAGTCCTGATGTACTAAGGTAGCCAAGTGCGTACTGAGCGCTGTTGCAGAGATAATGCCGGTTATTTAATGTCACACCGCACTAATATTCGGCCGTTTTTTGTTGGTCGTTTCTCGTTAACTCAGATGAGAGATTCGCCTCACTCCGCTATTTTCATAACAATGTTGTACTTTAATGAATTCGGGGATAGATATTGCACGTAATAAGAAACTCTACCTTTATATTGTTGTCATAAAATGCGTCACCCGTCGTTTTTCTGTTTCAGAGTAAAATGTCTTATAATAAAGGATGGATTAATTTATACTAGAGGTCGCCCTGTGGTCAAAGAAATTCGACGTGAATTTTTAAATTCATCGTATAGAGGAGCTATAAAAAATATAATATTTTCGATTCAATAACAGACTTCAATTTTTTTATATTGCAAATTTGGCAAAAAAGTCTTGTTACCAGGACATTAAAATTTATTTGAAAAAAATCAAACTTCAACCTTAGAGTGTTTCATGTATGATTATCGTGTTATGTCAAAATATTGTATTATTATATTGTAATATGTTATTTATTTAAAATGTGTAAAATTCAAGCATATTTTGTAATAATATTAGTATTCCACGCTTCTCCTCCATATCAACTACAACTGGGAGAAACTTCATGATTTTATATCTACGCGTCTTTTTAAAAAAAGTTTAAATTTTTACGGTCGCGTATTAATATATAGATTTCCGAAAAGGTACTATTTAAATTTGATAATTGGCGAGGTAATTAGTTTTCCTTTTTAACATCGCTCTTTAGATGTAAGCTGCATCTCTGTAGTTTTTGTATCGAGAAAATTTAAATATATTGTTTTTTCCCAAAGACAGACTCTCCCAAATTTTATGTGATTATCTAATTTTCAACACAGAAATAAATCATAGAAACTATTCATGGCTAATGATCAGGTCTAAGAATGGATTATAACAAGTCTTTATGTCCAACTACTATCTGCGCCCCCTTACTTTATAAGAGCCAGAAGAGCTTCAAAAGTATTTTCTTCTCGTGGAAAATGTGTATCAAAGGTGATGGTGATGATTCAACAAACAAATTATTCTGTAAAATTGTTTCTCGATTCCGAAAATCGGAAAAAAGAAACTTTATTTCTCAATGTCACTCACCGGGAGTTAACAAAAGGCAGATTTAAACGTCTCAAGTTAAATGGCTCTGACACACGGACACGGATACAACTTTTTTAATGAGAAAAAAAATAACTTTGGAGCGAAAATCGATTTGTTTGTTTGTTCCTGTTAGCAATTCTATGAAACAGATTCCTAAAGCAAACGTATTGTATATATATATGGCCAGAATTGAAAACTTTTTTTGTTGGTTAGTCCATTTGTCGAGCCCTAATAGGAGTCCATCAGTAATAAATAATGTAATACACGCGGACCAATTCGTGGGAAAGTACTAGTTATTACGAAAGTTTGTCTGTTTGAAAGTGTGTTCGTCAATAATGCCTTAACTACTGCTCAGATTTGTTATAATATGGTACTCAAATAAGTTGAATTCGATAATAGATCTGTTTATTATATTGAATATTCTCGTGGAATTTCATTTGAATCTGTTAGGATTTAGCCGCAAGTAAGAGCTAATTTTAATTCGTACAGGTAATTATTATCCATTGTAAAATCTTTGTTTTAATTTAATCAAATTTATCAAACAACACTTTATAACGCAGCTTTTATTAGACAACTGACAGGTTTTATACTAGACATCATTAAATATTTTTGTCTAGTTCAGGTATTTAATTAAAATTATTTTACCTGACGTTAATCGCTTCAGAATATTATTTGCGATGAATTACGACAGTAAGTTTACATAATACCATTTTTTTTCTAGTTTTGGTTTAAAATATATTGAATTTTTTTTGTTTTATATGCTTACCAATTTTAATGCATTTATAATAATTATTATTTTTAGGATACTTTTTCACGACATTGAAAAATATATCTTTATTATTCATATAAGAAACATTTATTTATTATCATAAAAAAATATGTTACTATATACCCAAAAGCTGATGATTTTATCGAAACATAAAAATATTATAAATTACAAACTAAATTAGATTTTTTAAAAATTTGATTACAGCGAAACATGAATTAACCCTAAGAAGTTAAATTACATGCATAATCATATACACAAAAGTCGATTTATTTCCCAACAATTAATAACTACGGCATTACTATCCATGAATATGTATGAGCGCCGCCCACAATTACTTTTGTTTGTGACAATCACGTGCACAAGTAACGCTCGTACAACTGTCATCACAATAGATGGCGCTGTAACGAGCGTAGCGGCGTAGCACCGTAGAGGCTAATGAGGCTACGGCGTAGCACCGGCCGTAGCAGGCCTCTATAAATTGCCTCCATGCATATTTATTTATTCAAATATTATGTATGAATTGAAATCTCCACGACTACTGAAACACGGCCGGAAATTGAACCCGCCGAATTAGCTTATCACACAAACTTATAAGAAACGGCTACTCCGCTCGCCCATTCTGCCGCCATAACGAAAAGGGACGCATCTACATTTTTTAAATAGAGTTTTTTAGTGATTAGAATCAGCATTTTTGAAGAAAAAATGTTAGATGCGCCCTTTTTCCTTCTGACGGCAGCATTATTTAAAGTATACTTCGTAAAGTTTCAAGCGTTGTTGCAGCGTATTTTTCGATATAATGCTCTCTTGATGCTTAAATAAAATTGGCTTTTAATGAGTGCACTCACGTACCGCACCAACTGGCTTGCTTAGTACAATAACGTCTGAGGTGAGTTTTATACGCGCTATTCGGAGATTAATAAAAACTCTTATATAAGCTTACGATTACGACTAAGCTTTAACTATTCCTTGCACTTTATTGGCCATCTCAAAATTGAAACAAATCGTTGTTTGTTTTTAACAACCGTATTATATTTAGAACAAATGTATTATATTTAGGGAAACGCCTAAAGCAAAAGCTCTATTTAAATTTAGAACTTACAAATCTAGAGTTTCAAATGCATTCGCTTTAAATCCACAATCTTTTTAAACTATAATCTGGCTACAAACGAAACAAATGAAGCGCGTTCGGAATCTGGCAACTAATTAAACCGGAAATTGATAGCTACTTATAAATGAAGAAGCTTTAAGCCTCAAAGGTAATTGGGCGAAAGTTCACCTCAAATATTGGCAGATGTAACGGAAGCTTCGAGGTAAGAAAGATTCTGTAGTTAAAGTTTGAAGTTTTAAACGAAAGAGAGAGATAGAAGGAAACCAAAAAATAGAAGCTTGCTTTCGTTTAAGTAGAAAAACCAATGATTACATATTAATTTGATAAAAATGTCAATTTCATGCAATGATATAACTATCGTAGTTAATGCAATAATTCCAAATGAAATTTATAAAAAGGTTTAAAATTTATTATTAAAGAAAAAGATAAAATAAAAATGAAATGGTGGAAATCGAACCCAGGCCTCTTCGTTCTTAACTAGGCAACCTAGCCTCTCCGCCACGCCGCTGATGATAAATGCGTAGAATAAATGGATATTATTATAACTTAAACGCAGAAACATATAAATTGTGGTTAAATTGCCTTTAAATATCTAATTTATTTTATTTTTAGTATTTGTTGTTATAGCGACAACTGAAATACATACTACTCTCAAATACACTCTCTGGCTGTTATCGTTCTGAGATACAACCTGGAGACAGACAGATGGTCAGACAGACGGACATCGAAGTCTTAGTGATAGGGTCCCGTTTTTAGTCTTTGGTTACGGAACCCTAAAAACGTACGATGTAGTCCGGACAACGCATAACATTCTAACTGGACGTCACACTCGCGTCCCAGTAAGAGTCCCCATAGTTTCGTGGCCAAAGTTGAGCACAAACAAACCTAAAACCTACTAAATGCTAGTTCAATTTATGATATTGAAAAACTTTTAGGTGGAAATGTATTGAACAGCTTTATTTGCGTTTAGACGGCGGGAAATATTCCAAACAGTGTGTACATTTTGTTATTTTTTTTCAACTTTCCAATCCCGCTACAAATATTTGGTGAACGCTTTGAAAGAGTTTATTTAATTTACATTCTTCTGTAAATAATGTAGAGGACGTTCGTTTTAATATTTTATGTCGAAATACGAATAGGATACGTTGAAATTTTGGATTTTTCATTCGATAACAATAAATGGAGCCAGAAAATTTTACAAACAATATAATGTTAAATTTTGAGTAAAATTAATTATAATCATTTCCAAAATTTTCAGACTATTGTAATAATAATGCATTTTCATTTCGAAAGTTATTTATACTAATCTTTTTATAGTAATATTTTAGAATGCCAAAGTTTTTTAGCTTGAGCTTACTTTATTCTAAAAAGTCGTTCACTACGGGCAGAGCTTTACAACTTAAAGATTAATATCAAAACTAGCTTTAGAAGATCACAAATGTAACAATGGGTGTTAAAAATCTTTATTTAGGTACAGGTAGGTAGTTAAAAACTAAATTATGTGTGACGTATTAAGTGGACGATGCTAAGTGTTACGCCTCACCTTAATTCCAATGTGTATGGGGAAGTCAGTGGCCAACGCAGGCTGAGGGTGTAGGGCCGGCAGCAGCGGCAGCGGGAGGGGACAGGACATCATACTTGCGCCAACCTGGAATTATAAGAAACTGTTAGTTGCTCACGACAATGGACTCGATGCTATTTATAATAACTCCCACTCCGGTTTCGGTGACAGTAGCCGGTTTCATCGAGGTAGGCCTGTTACTCAGGAGTAATTTTATAGTGCCCAAGTGTGTGCGCAGTACACAAGAGCACTCTCTCTCTCCCTTACTCTCATAATCCAATGGGACGGACGACCGACGCGACCGGCGAGAGACCAGGCGCAGGACCGACTTTTTACATGCCTATCCGACGCACGGATCATCTTACTTATCAATCGGCTGCATTGTCGTAACCAAATTTAGAAATAGCATATTTCCAATGCGGGAATCGAATCCACGACCTAAGGGTAAAGAGCCGAGCTCTGTACCACTAGACCACGGATAACGCCTCCGTGGTCTAGTGGTACAGAGCTACAGGGTTCTGTACGTTTGACGTGAGTGTGTATGTCAATCTATGCGGTGGCACAGACTACTATGAAGATAGCTACCAACAAATGAAACGATATCATTTTTTTTTCTTAGATATGTTTCACAAAAATCAGTTGTGCCGGAAGTTGCACGGGCGAAAGTAGGGTTAAATGCTTGCAAGGCCGTGGTATCACTCCGGTCAAACCGATGGTTCTTTTAAAAAATAATAATTTATATAAAGGATATTAAATCTGCTAAAATACCCAGGGATGTGAGAGTGCCATTTTTGGAGTAACTCGAGCGTCGCGGACACCTAATACGTTTTGTAGATTAGTTAAAAAGGAGAAGAAAATAAAAGCTTCATGACAAAAATATTATAATAACGGGTTTATTGTTCTATGTTGTTACAGGCTTACCTTACCTTTACATCATCAATGCTTTATGTGAAAGTGTTCTTTAGTGGATATAATAAAGGAATTGTATACATTTTTGCTATGAGGAATATGAACTTTACGATCGCATCTTACACGGATTAACTACGCTGATCGTAGTTAGAGATTAATCGTAAATTCAATACCGGGAAGAGCCTCATAAAACGGCACGTGTACTTAAATCTCGTATTCATTTTTCAACAACATTTGTAGTACGTAGTCCGTGCGATGGCTCCTTACCTATTCCGTTGAGAGTACGTACACGGGAATAGAATTTTACTAGGATATTTGAACATAAATCTCAGAAGCTCAGAAGCAGAAACATTACAAAAGTTTTATATTATTCACAGAGGAGTGTAATAAGGGCATTATTAAGGCCGTGCGTCGGGTGGAGGCGGATTAAAGAGATTAAAAATAGTAATTGCATTTGTGTAATCTTAGGGCTTACTCCTTGCGGTCCCATCTCGTTTGTACCCACACATGTTGTGAGTTATGAATTTTAAAAGTAATGAATGTATGATTGAGGTGAGCATAACCTATGATTATGTCTAAATATTCCTTATTACACATCTGTGTGTGATATTACATCTAAACTTGCTTTGAAGTAATTTTGTTTAGGAAACAATCACTTTTTTTTTTGTTTCGAAACAAGGATTGCAGTTATATATTTCAATCATGTTTATATTCGGTGAAAAGTGGTTCGAAGTACACGCTTACATAAATAGATTTTATTTCTCATTTTAAATCTTCGCTGCCCGTATAGAACTTATTATCTACTAAACCTATCTTAATCAACATAACCAAAAACTAAACAGCAAATGTACATCAATAACTGAACTATCTGACGTCGAAAACAATTAAGTTAGCGATGAATTTGAAAAGCCGGATAAACTGGGCAGATATGCCTCTCTAATATTCCGTGTGGGGCGCGTCGCTGAGGCTTCATGAATAATATACCCGGCCGGCATTACCGCCGTGACAAATACGAGAGCCCCACCGACCGACAGCAATGTTAATATTTCAAATACACCAATTATTGTTTTGCGTGTAAATATGCAAAATAATTTGTTAGCGAGAATCGGGTGCATCACGTATGGTTATGCTTTATATTACCGGCAATAATAGTGGAATCTGAAATTTTTTTTTTTCGAATATATTGTAAATCTATCAAAAGTATCTGGTATGCTTTTATTATAATAATAAGTGTTAGTAATTTCATTTATAAAAAATACACGTCAAAAATCGTTACATGAGACAGACTTGCGGTATTAGTTGCTAGACCTATACCTTAAGAATAAAGCCGTCACCACACTGCAGACTTTTTTGATTTAGTAATTTGACGATCGAAAATGTTCCAGGAATAAAAAATATATGCAAAATTTTATAATATTTTGCAATTCGATATAAATTTTAAACCAATTCACTAGACCTGTACGACCTTCTAACTCAGAAGCTGCTATAATGTCGTAAAATTTTATTTTTAAAACGAAATTCTGGTATACAAGTAAGTAGTTAGTTTTTCACAAAATCTAAACTACTGCAGCGCTTTGAAACCCTCTTGAAGAAACATCAAATATGCGTTCAAATACCAAGACTATTTACATAAATGCATTAAGTACTCATGTCTTTTAATGTGCCTATTACAAGTATATATAAAGGCTGTTTGCCATGCAATTCAAAGCTAGGTATACCAGAGGCACGTAGTTTACAAATATACCAAATAAACAACAATTTTAGTGTCGAAACTTTTGCTAACAATTTGTTGACAGTCATAGGTTTCTATGCATGGAAGTATTTCAACGTTTTGCATGTGACATAAGGAAAATTGATATAGAGCCAGATTGCTGATCTAAGTTAGTCGTGTTATGTCAAACCAGCAAACTGGTCAAAATTTACAAGAAATTGACATATTCCGACCAAATGATATAGGTCCGTCTAATAGGTCGGTTTCAATTTTCTCGACGATACAAATGATATTTGCGATGCCATACTACCTGTCATTTTTATAGTTATAACCAGTAGAGAAGAAATGTGAACCATCCGTGTTCAAAACTTATCAGTGTTTTGGCACTGATAAAATAACCGCCATCCAACTGACTCTCGCACTAAAACAGGACGCACTAATAAGAGACCTGTGGGTAGTACTCCGATACTTCCGACTAATCTGAACACGGTAGCTTTGGGCGGATTTTTTTCCGAACAAAACTAATAACATTTCCGCTCTTTTCGGTTGTATGCTCGATGTTTTTCTCCTTCCACTACACACCACGAATCGAATTAAAAACATCCTCAAACCGAATACTAAGTGGAATAATTCGGAATCGGAAGGCAAATAGTTTAGCGAGTTCTCGAGAGCTGTCTATCGGAGAAAAATCTAATCGCGCCGCCAATCCACCGATATTAAGTTAGAATCAAGTGTGTTTACGTACTGAGTCCGGATTTAAATGTCGTTCCCTCACCGCTTTCAAAAATTGAAGGTAAATACGTCGGGTTAGGATTGGTTTCCAGCTTGTTACTGTTTGTGTAGGAGTTTGTTAGTCATAAATGCTTCACTCTTTAAGTATAACTTTCGAAATTTATTTTTCTTGTACGTTTGATTTTTGTAATTAAAAATAAATACGACAGTTATTTTTATTTATGTAAGACTTTATTACAGTCATTAGCGACTTCGTTTTGCTAAAAGAAGTTTAAGTTTTTTAACTTCAATTAACAGTTAAATGGCGGACATCTATTTGTCTAATAAGATTATAATTACATTTTATAACAAAAACATCACAGAAACTGCACCAACGTTACAAAAGTTTGATACAGTAGAAACCACTAAAAGGTAAAACATAATATATTCACGCTAAGGACTTTAAAATATTGTTCCATACTGTGTCATAATTAATTAAAACTTCGACAGTTGAACGGTAAACTATTTTAATAATGTTGTTTACACATCGCTAACACTATTACAATTTATAGCAATTAATAATTAAGTGACATAATGTTATAACTTAGCGCAAACATATTAAAAGGAGGGAATGACGTGGAGGCCCCCTGGGAACTACCGACGTTAAACGACCCTCAATTCCTATACTCCCAGTTAAAGTTAATCTTGGTTAAATATAAGAACTAATATTATTCGTGATAGTATACTTATTATAAAGCACCGTGGTAATTCAATAGAATTAGGCTCTGACCAAAATAAGCGATGAACACTTTTAATTTATAAAAACAATTTTTTTATGATGTTCAGGGGGCAAGAGAGCAGCGGGTCACCTGAAAGAAATCAACTGCCGTCGCCCATGCAAAGTCGCGATATCCAAAGAATCGCAAGTGCGTTGCCGGGCTTTAGGAAATAGGGAATGGGAATAGCATTAGGGAAGTTTGGCCACCGGTATACTTACTCACTGACCGAAACACAGCACAACACCGTTTCACGCCAGTTTTCTGTAAGGCCGTGGTATCACTCCGGTCGAGCCGGCCCTTTTATAAATAATGTTCTCTTAAATTATAATATTCTCTTCAACCAATTTTATTTTACATAGAATGACTTTTCATACTTTATATATATTAAGTAAATTGAAAATGAATGATAATTAAAGATATTAGGTATACACGGTACTTTTATATTAACATATGTATATATAAAAATAATACATTTTAATAAACGTATGAAAAATGCGGTAGAACGATATTAAAAATTGTAAAATCTAAAAATAAAAACTATGTTCACGGACCGGACTAAATTTAAAATGAGTTAAAATATAAATACAAAATTTCCGCTCCGCAAAAAGTTTGGCCTTTTGATTTAATCAATAGTTAATTAATTAATAACGTTTATTCAACTTTCAGGAAAGAACCGTAAAATAATTGAAACCGTCAAATTGTGGAAGCCAGCACCTTAATTAATTATCTAAAAGAGACTTTTATTAAAAAGCGTTTAATATATCGGTTCACGGGGATTTTGTTGTGTTTTATTCCGGAATCTTTTTTCGTTTTTAATCAACGCCCTCTATAAAACTCTCGATTCGATTGAATTCAATTTAAATCCTTTCATATAATGTTCGATAGTCGATACCTTTTCATTCGATTATTTAATCGATAACTTTTTTGAGTGCACTTTTTACATGTACACTATACATATACATATAATAAAACAGTAAAACTGTCATGTCTGCACATTTAGTATTTTTACAAGATAATCGATGTTGGGGGGCTAAAGAACAGTAATAGAACACAAATCGTCAGAAGAATTTTTTTCTGTTTGTGCGCACTAATCTACGGAACTACTGGACGGATTTAAATAAATCTTTTTTTGTTTAATAGCTATTAACTCTAGGCAACATATAGGACACTTTTTATCCCGGGAAAATGTACGGTTCCTGTGTGACATACAAATTTTCGCGCATCGAAGTTGCGGACACCAACTAGTTTGTAATAAATTTTTATATTTAGTACTTTTTTTGTTTTAACATACACTCATGACTAGAGATAATCTAAAGATGTTTCACTTATAACTAGATACCCTGCGGTAGGGGCGTGAAGAGGTAACAGACAAACAGACACACTTTTGCATTTATATTATATTATGTAATCATATTTATTATAAAAAACTTATTATTAAAATAATTTATGTATTAAGTATAGTTATGCATCATAATCGGGCAAAATGCACCAACCTAAAGTTCGTTTAACGTAAAAAGCGCCAAATGTTTGCCGAGATTTGTTAATTAAAATACAGCTCGTAACAAGTTGGGAGCTGGTGATTAAGCCGGCATAGCATGGACAAGTTAGTGTAAACGGGCGGACGGTAAGTCCCATTGTAAGTCAGCTTCGAACTGCATTGTTGCTAATAACTTATAACAATTCCCCGCTCGAAGGGCGTGATGTTATTTTGCTGACAATTTTGGTTGTACAAATAGAGTTAAAAACTTGTTAACGTCCAACACATTATTATAAAACATTAACTGTTGGGGACTTTTTCGATTCGATCGGTACTTAAGACCCTACCGTGGTATGTGGTATATATATGTGGTAATAAAAAGCAGCCCATACAAAAAGTGCCCATTCTCCTTTCTTATGATAATTGATATGTAATCTATTCATTTATCATATAAAACACAAGGTAAAAATTGTAAACAACTTATAAATGTATAAAATATTAAAATAATTGAAACTTTTTTCAGGAGAAAAGAGACTGCTAGCCCCAACCTAAAGGTTTTCTAACCTATTAGGGTTATAGGTTAGCCGCCACTTCATACTATACGAGTATATCATTAATCAGTGTGCAATATTTTGTTTGTATTTGCTGTGGTCTATAACATTGTATGCGATATCAGTAAAGATTATTTTTATGATTATTATAATCTACGAATAATAAAAACAAAAGAAGAGGAACTGCGTCAAAAATATGGTTTCAATACCTTTTAAATACAATCAGAACCTTTAGTCTTAAGATACTCAGTATAAGCCTTTTTCTACTGTCGTTTATGGGCTATAATATAAATATAGCTAAATAAGCATCGCTGTAACTTTTAACTGATAATGATGAACCAAAGCACAATTTTATAAGAAAATATTACACATTTACGTAAAGTGACTATATTTTTTAATATTAATAACCCAATTTCCTTCTCCTCCGAATGTTTTCGTCATGCATTAATTTAAAAAGTTATATTGCCTCGTCAACATTCTGAATGTAATAAGCTTATTGAATTACAAACAATTTGCGTTCGCGAAACACAATATAATAAAAGAAACAAACTAATGGAGAGTTTCTCGCTTCTGTCTTTCCGACTTACGAATGATTGTTATTAGCATAGAGCATTTATCGTATATCAATTGTCACGAGAATCTTATGAAAGCGAAGTTTGTTAACGCAAAAATACTGAACAATTATGATTTGGTTATATATTTTGGTAGGTTTTTGTCCCAAAAAAGTTTAAGATCCAGTTTCACTGCTTACTGAAGTTTCTGTTAGGTTATTCACAACTTTTTTGACAGATTTTCCGTACGAAAACCGTCAAATAAAGTTATGGGTAGACTATGTGTAAGCGGTGAAACAGGCCCCTAAGTTTGGTGAATTTTTTACGAGACGGAACCTGCCCCAGTCTTAATTCTTTTCGAAGAGATCATGTGAACCAAAAATAGCTCTACCATGAGTTTGAAAACACTATCTATCGATACTTGATACTGACTACGTTTAATTTTTGTTTCAGTGCCCCCAGCGTTTATCCTAAGCATTTACGTAGTCAGCAATGGGTATCGATAACAATATAATAATAATAATAATAATAATAATAATAACATTTATTCAGCCACATACACATTACACCACATTAAAACAATACAAAAATACTACAACACAAATATGTATATAAACTATAAAAAACGAAACAGACAAACATAGTGAGGCATATTACCTACACCGCGATCCCTGGTCTTCAGCGAGGCCTATGTCGTCAATCGCTTGACAGATGTACACTGGCGTCAGTGGGTGTATAACCACATATGATTAAATTGTATATATATATATATATATATATGATACAGAGACAGTCAACGGAGCTTCGTCATTGTATCGCACTTTATTATATCAATTCCATGAAAAGCCGGAAACAAATTCGGACGCGACTTACGCACGCGGCTTAAAGCGGCGACTTATAGGCATCTGGATATTGTACCATGGGGAAATTGGAAGAGAGCCAGTTGACGGACCTATGTCATTTGATCGGAACGTGTCAATTCAAGATACAGATCGTGGATATAAATAATTTGGTCGGGTTATATCAAATTCAGTACGACTAAAATAGAATTGTCATATTCCGACTCCCTTTCAGTTTCCCCCATTATACATTGAGGTGTGTCTCTACTATTATTGTCTTTTCGCTCAAGATCGACGGTTCATTAACCTTCTGTCAAGTTGCTATACAAACCGCGATTGTCAACAACAAAGTGACAATACAACACTATTTACAATCGCGTTTTGTATGGAAATGTCAACTTTTTGACAGAGAGTTATTGAACCGCCCATCTTGAGCGAAAAAGCGAAACGTTGCGGAAGACCTCGAGCCTTCGGACGTCCGAAGCAAATCTTGTGCCGCGCGTGTAAGTCGCGTCCGTGATGGGGGTGAACACACAACGGGTGATGATGCAATACATTTTCAATCTTACGCGCATGAACTGAAGGTGCATTTTAGATATTAATGCTGTGAATGGTTTCGGTTTGTCAAACACGAAACTGGATGCACTCCAAATTGTACCCTTAGTTCATGGCGTAAGATTGAATTGAGGGTGCATCTTAAATATTAATGTTGTAAATGGTGTTCATCGAGTATAGCTATTTTCAATCGTCCGCCCTTAACTGAGGGTGCAATTTGGATTGCATCAAAGTTCACCTTTGCGTGATGTTTGTTCCCGCCGTATACCCATAAGCCGCGTACGATAGTTTGTTTCGAGCTAAAATCATGATCTTCTGGCTGGGTTTGATATAAACGCTATCAACTAACATTCCCAATTTGCTTTAGATCAAGTTCCCTGGTTGTACGTACAAACATTCCACCGACCTCGGTGTAAGCGCGCCTCTACTAAAGTATGAATCTGTGTGCTCAGTGAATCGGGCAAGTTCGGGAGTTCGAATTTATCAGTTTGAGTTACCAACTACTGCTGCAGTATTGAGTGGAGTTATTAGTACCATTGCAACGTTACAACTTGTCTATCTATCTATATATAAAATAACAAGTCCCGACTGACTGACTGATTCGTCATCGCCGAGCAAAAACTGTTAAAACTACAGCGATAAATTTGGTGAGTAGGCATTTTATTAAGTAGACACCCGCTAAGGAAGGAATTTGAAAAATTCTACCCCTAAGGGGGTGAAATAGGGGTTGAAAGTTTGTATGGCAGTTCGTCATTTTTTCATTTAAAGACATGATTTTTTATTTCTGAGCTACTGATTCAAAATAAATGGATACATATTTAAGCATTTTTTGAAATTCAACCCCTAAGGGGGTGTAAAGGGAGTTAAAGTTTCTATTAATTTTTCGTTCGTCATTTCTTAAGTTAGAGACCTTAAATTTTGTTTCTGAACTGATGATATAAAATAAATAAATACGTGTCTAAGCGTTCTATGAAATTTGACTCCCAGAGGGTGAAATAGGGTTTGAAATTTTGTATGAAATTATTTACAATAATTACTTAATGCGAGCGAAGCCGCGGAATAAAGATAGTGATTATATAAATCAGATGTCATCCATACTTTCATACTAATTTTTTAAACGCGAAAGTGTGTCTGTCTGTTAACTCTTCACGCCCAAACAAACCGATTTTGCTGAAATTTGCTATGGAGATATAAGCATCTTCATGATAAAAGCTATAGGTTTCATTTTGTTCTACGCCACTTCAAGGCAGCGGCGTCATGGGCAGCAAAACCAATGTGATTAGAAAACGAATTCAATCGTTTATGTCATTGAGTGGCACTTTATTTGATTTTTTAAGTGTCGCGGCCGCTGGCACCGATAATCGGAATTAGCTTTAGATTCCTACGTGTTGAGTTAGGTAGCCCACTCAACTGGTTGACATATCTAAAATGTAACTCACCCGACTGGAAATTGAATCTGAAGTAAAATATCACGCGACGTCGCTTTTCCAGTAAAATATTAAATTTTTCCATCTCCGAAGACACTTCGAGTGAGCTTAGAATCGAATTAGTCATATTTGAATATCGAATAGGTTTCCCGGCAGGGGCCCGATTCTCAACATTGGAATGTCACTTTAATCGCGAGGTGTCTTAAGTCGTCCTTTGACCGCACGCCCGTCACTGCCAACGAGATTATCTTGGACTGGTAAATTGTCACTTTATGATCTAAGCTACAGGTTTCATGTTCTACCGACATTGGTCTAGCGGCGATGTCGTCGCTGCTCTGTTGCGGCATAGAGTAAAATGAAATTTAAAGCCTTTAGTCATACAGTTGAATTTTATTGTGCCGAAATAATCTCGTTGACGTTGACGGCGTGCCTTGGACAAACAGCCTTATAAACATATTCATATTTTGATGTTCCACGCGCGTTACATAGTGCTAGATGACAGCGGTGTTTGAGGTATAAGAATCAGGCCTAGGGGCATTTTAATGTCTCAAATCTTGCCTCAACTATAAACTATCTTAATGCGAATGACAGCATAATATTGTCAGCATACAAGTAAGACTGTAGAAGAGATTACAGTGGGAGAGCCAGGCTCCGGCACGAATGGGTCGGCTCGACCGGAGTGATACCACGCCTCACATAAAACTGGCGTGAAACGGCGTTGTACTGTATTTCGTTCAGTGAGTAAGTTAACCGGTAGCCCAACTTCCCTAGTCCCTTACCCCTATTCCCTTATAAAGGCCGGCAACGTAGTTGCGACTCTTCGGATGTCGCAAGTGTCCATGAACGACGGCAGTTGATTACCATCAGGTAGCCCGTCTGTTCGCATACCCCCTAAATATCATAAAAAAAGACAACCTACACTCGAAGCTTATACTTCCTACTCTTCCTATCATCTTCTGATTGATTTTGTAGTAAGTATAGAGACCATTTCAAAGGGCTTTCGTTACCTAGATACCGCTGATGCAGATCCTGGCGACAGTGGTAGGACAAAATGGTAGGCCGAAAGCAATAAAAAAAATCTACCCGAAGTTATTCGTGTGATGAGAATTAGTCCCCCGGCACCGGGAGACTTTACAGTTCATAATGTTCCCTAGAAAATTGGTGTCATGCAAAATGTATGAAAGGGTTACGAATGTGTATGAAGCGAGAGAATATTTATTTTAACGTTTTATTTTAATGTAAATTTTTCACTTTCGATGCTTCACGTCAGGAGGACGGTAAATTATCACAAACATGGGGAAAATGCATGAAAATTAACTGCGATGAAATCCACTACAGTTTTTTTAACTCGCCTTTTCTCGCGGCTTTGTTTTGCATGGGAAAAGCACTTTAAATAGTGACGTGATATTGTAATACTTATTTTAGTACCTTTGGCGTGTAAACGAGTATTTTTAGCGGTCTCACGTGTATAGAGTATTTTATTAATAATTTTAAAGAAAGAAAAAGAAAACCTATAGACCGATCTGTTCATTGGTTTGGGTAGAAGCGTTTATAGATCAGAAGTATGTCAGCCAGTCAGTTTGGTTACCCTTGAGATAATCTTGCTTTTGATTCTAAAATCGGGTTAATTTATTAAGCTTTTACGTGTTTTTTATCACAAATTTCGAGACTTCTATAGGCTTATGCCAATATTTTTTTTTTCTCAAATCATAATTTAATTTTTCTTTGCACCAAGGTTTACATTTTATCTCATATTACGTTAAGTCCATCGCGCTGTACACTTTTATTATTATTATATTTATACATATTTTTTATTATCACAGTTCTATTATAAATATACTAGCTTTTACCCGCGACTTCGTTCGCGTGGACTTCACGTTCAGTTTTAAGATACTTAATTGGATAAGGATTAATACTGTATTGCTTAAAATCGCTTCGTAAATAAGCCATTATTTCTCGTA
>JAOTAV010033044.1:0-19612 GCA_026546445.1 Cyclargus thomasi
AATAATGAAGATTGTGTACGGAAATAGGCTGATGCCTCACCGAATTCTGAAACAGGCACTATTAAAGAATAAATTTTTAGTTTGTTTTTTATTATTTTCGTTTTTTCCTTTGGAAGTCGGTTTTAATTTTTTGTTAAAAATAATAATTACAATATTTTTTTATTACTGCTTAGTTCCAATTGGCCATAGCCTGATATTATTATTTATAGCCTATAGACTTCCTCGATAAATCTACTAACCAATACAAAAAAAAAATCAATTTCGAGCAGTAGTAGGTACCTGAGATAATCGCGTCTTAACAAACAAACTTTCAGATTTATATTATTATTAAAGATCCAAATTACTATAAGTTCTGATATAATAACGAGTATAAAGTTTCAACACCAACTGTTCAAAATGCATGCCCGTAAAATTCATATTCAAAATTTATACAAAACTTTTGGTGAAATCCCGTGAACTCGTGTGGGTTGTTCCACATTAGGTTGGTACTAAAAAATCAACATTGTTACTAAAACTTTGGAAAAATATCCCATGTTCTATTAAATTTATATTTTATGAATATTTATTAACCTACTTTTTTTTTATTCACCAAATCAAAATACAAGAGAGCCAAAAGCATGATTTCCTATAATACTTGAAAAGGAGACTTGAAAAGGGGGGGGGGGATATTAATAGTATTATTAGTGTTATTAGATAAAACTATTTATTTTATAAAAATAAGTCCAGTTTTTCCTCTTGACGTTATAATTCCAAAACACACGAACCGATTTCTACAGTTTTACATTCGTTGAAAAGGCTTATAGCAAAGAAAATTCTGGAAATAAATAAAAAATTTAAAAAAAGCAGGAAAACAGGGAAAATCATTTCTTACATACAGAACGTGGTTATTGCGCAATTTTCGAGTTCAACGCGAGCGAAGCCGCGAGCATTATCCAGTTACTTATAATATCCTAATATTTAGAAAAACACTAACTCGCACAAAACCATGTTCGAAATGCGAATCTGAAAATCACTTCTGACAATTTTTTGCAATTTCAAAATCATAAATAACTACATTTGCTAATTAAAATAAACAAGAGACCTGTTTTATTTCCATGGTCCGCATTTAGTCGCTGAGAGCTTACCGTAGATCTATTCACAGCTCAGTAAAACGCTTATACCGATGTCATTACAGAAATTAAAATCCTCTGAGTTAATGCCAATGTAGAGTTAATATTGGAATATTACGAGAACAGATTTTCTATGACCAAAAATGATATAAAAGGTGCGTAAAACGTCTCCATGCTTTTTTTTAAAACTTAAAACCATATTGTTACACTGATAAAAATTTCCATAGTAAATTTACTAAATTTGTGTAGGAAGTTTTTATGCACCACATTTTTAGAAATGTGAAACTTAGTCAGGCAATTTTACTACACAATTTATTACAAGTTGCAAATTATTACAAATTATCAGTCACAAAATTACTAATCATTTACTAACACTTTGTTTAGTAAGATCACTCTACTTTATTTGTAATTTTGAGAAGCCAAATTTATCAAACAAATCTAGGAATTTTACGAAAATTGAGAATTGTAAAATTAGACAACACTCATAAGTAGAATAAAATATTGTAAATAATACAATCAGAATTTAAAAAAAAAATAATAATGATTTGTAAATTTACTATCATTTCTTGTGATTACTATCGCAAAGTTTAGTTAGTAATTTTACTGATAATATTAGTAAAACTAAATTCCAACTTTATATAGCAATCTTACAAAATTTTAAATCTAATCCTGCAACTTAGATTTGTAAAATTACAATCAGTATCTGAAAAATACAATATTTGACAACAGAATATTTGTAAAAATGCTACTTACTTACAAAATGTAACATTACAACAAATGCTTATTTAAATTTGAATACAATACAAGATTTTGTATTTTGTTTAACAGTGTACCACGTTGCGAAGCCGTCTATATAGAGCTGACAGCATGCTGTATGGACGGTGGAATTTATTATTGACCCACGTTGAGGGGGGGGAGGGGAACAGACAATTTCATAATCATTATAATTTATCACAAGTTATAACTAAAGTGATCACGCGTTCTGTTTTGTAAACAACTGTCCTTTTATTCGGTACTTCGTGCCGATGCCCTGCAGACAACAGAAATGTCCCTTTTTCGGGTGAAACCCGAAATACCTCTTCAGAAAGTAATATATAATAGCTAGGCAATCTACAAAATCATAAAATTCTGACTAAATACCTGCTGTCACCGAAATTTTAGCCATGTCCCGTTTTTTATGAAAATTAAAAATGCACACATTAATTATTACCCAATGCGAAAAGAGATTTATATGTTTTAAGCGTCGCCATGCTGTCGCAGAAGAGTTTTCCGTTAACCTTGCGATCCAAAGACTACCCTTTTGAGTGGAAAGTTTTTAATATTAAAACCACTTACCGATGTGGTAAAAATTATCTTCGGTCGAGTAAGATAAGTGTTAATAAGTAAGGTAAGGATCTAAAACGTTCCGTGGCTTCCTATTGATGGGTTTATGAACCGAGAGCTGGTAGCAATTTTTGAGTAGGTTTTCGAGGCAAGCTGAAACCTTATGTAAGATCTCCTATAACACCCTAACACGGACCTGGCTAGTGAGAAGCGGGGCAAATAAACAAAAAAAAGAAAGAAATTTTTTACAAAAATCTATCTTGGAATCTGATTGTTTAGAGATGAAAAATCCTGTATTAAAATTTAAATTGCAACAGACAAATTTTTATATTTTGCAAGCAATTTTCGCAAACTATTTTTGTACGCGGCTGGCAAAACCTTTACTAAATCCTTTGGCTTATTATTTTTCTATTCTTTAAATATTTAACTAAAGCCTATGTAATACATATTGCCACAAACATATTTTCGGTTTTTTTTTCTTTAGGTAAAATGTAGGGTAAGCCTCGCTTCTCTTCAGCCAGGTCTGCAGTGCCGTATTGGGGTGTAATAGGTGTTACAGTTCAGTTATATGACAAGGTTTCAGCTTCCCTCAAATACATACTCGAAATTTGCTATCAGGTCTCGGATTATTAGGGTTACCTTTAATATATGACAACACTGACAATTATACAGGTTGTAAATAATGTAAGACTTTAGGGAGTGTATGCGTTCGTTATGTGTAACAGGGTTACACACAAGCAAACATTTTTGTAATGCATGGGCAAGTGCCTCAGTGACATGAGTTGTTTGCCCAAACAAAACCTACCAAAATCCAACATTGAAGACATAAGTGGAAGAAGCCGTGGGAGAGACATGCTGCGGCATGAATGGACCGGCTCGACCGGAGTGATACCACAGCCTCACAGAAAGCTGGCGTCATTGATCTGTGTTTCGTTTAGTGAGTGAGTTTTCCGGTGGATCAACTTCCCTTGTCCCCTCTATCTCTAATCCCTCATAAAGGCCTGCGACGCACTTGCGACGTTGTCACGAGTGTCCATGGGCGACGGCAGTTGATTTCCATCAGGTAACCCGTCTGTTCGCTTGCCCCCTAAATATTATGAAAAAAAACGTCTTAAGCCTTTTAGGTGAGAGCGAAGCCTTAAGCAAACAGCACAAGTGTGGCTCGAAATACAACACGTCACTGCTAAGTGGCTCCTTCCCACAGGCTTCGGAGTTTCGAGTGAATGGTTCATTCTGACTTTGGACGTTTTTTTAATGGTAACCCTCCATTGATGTTACGTTTGAGCTTATGTCGGGAAGCATGATGTCTTACCAAACATAAAGAGAGTGGAGAACACAGAGAATTTGCTTTTCGAAGTTAAATAACCGAAATGTATGAAACGGAATGAACTTTCACCAGCAGTATTTCCGGACCGCTACAACCTGCAACCTTCAAGAAGATAGCGTATTTTATAAGACCGGTAACGCATCTGCAACCTAACTGATGTTGCGAGTGTCATTGGGCGGCGGTATTCGCTTTCTATCAAGTAAACCATTTGCTCGTTTGCCCTCTTATTTTATTTAAAAAAATGTTACTTGTTGTATTGCATGTCAAACCACACCTGCGTTTTTAGGGTTTCGTACCTAGAGGGTAAAAACGAGATATTTCGATGTCTGTCCGTCTGTCTGTCTCAAGGCTATCGATAGTTGAAGAAATGAGGCTTGAAATTTTCGCAGATTAAGCCGCTTTATCGTCAAATTCTAAAAAAAAATATTGTGCACTCTAGTCGATAAGAGACTTCGCTTTTGTGCGTCAACATCGCACTGTCGTCGATACGACGATGTTCTTAGCTCGTACGTGGCCGTTTTTTAATCTCTAACATTCTTGATAAAACTATCGAATGAAATGAGGACTAACCATCCTGCAGTGACATAGCTAGCACTCAGTCATTAGAGGCATTCAGAGAATCTAAAGTGTGACTTATAACTCGCCAGGGTTTTGTGTGCCTTGACAAATGACACCACCGCGGATAGTTCAAAATAAATACATTATAACTTTTGTTTTTTACTAAGTGCATGTTGAAAAAAATATATCTACAGCCAAACATAGCCTTCCCGTTTTCGGAAGTCCTTTAAAAAACTCTCTCAACTTCTCAAGGAACACTTTACAAGATAACAACAGATTCTCTATACATAATCTGTCAAAAAAATAGTAGATAAACTAAAGGCCTGTTTCACCGCCAACTGATAAGTGTCCAAACTACCCACAAGTTTTTGGACAAAATATTTTGTATCGAGAATAGGTCAAAAAAGTTTAAGATTTAAGCAATCAGAAATGTTATCAGTAAGCACTGAAACAGGCCCTAAGAGTTCTGATTATTCACACATAAAGTCTTGTAGAGCTGTCAACATCATACTTTGGAGCTAACTTTAATCATTTCAGTATGTTATATGTCGTAGTTTTCGTCTGCTAGTCGGCGCCATAGATGGCGTGTTGTGTAGGACGAATAACTGTTGTAGGTGTAGTGTAGCCTTTGTACGTTGGACATCAACCTTTGTTTACTCTACAAGTCTACGCTTAGTAGCGCAAAAGGTCGTAAGACTAAAACTAATTTTACTGGAAAGTGACTTTTTACTGTGGGCAATTATTGATTGTTTTTTAAAGACATTTAGGGGGCAAGTGAGTAGACGGGTTAATGGAAAGCAGCTGCTGTCGCCCATGGACACTCGCGATATCCGAAGAGTCGCAAGTGCGTTGCCGGCATTTTATGAAGAAATGGGGAATAACGATAGGAGATTAGGGAAGTTGGGCCACCGGTAAACTCACTCACTAAACGAAATACGGCGCAACGTCGTTTCACCCCAGTTTTCTGTGAGGCCGTTCCATTACCCATTAGGCTACGGTCGCTCTAAAATTGATATTTTTTAGATTTAAACAGTGTTTAACTGATCAAGGTTCGCTGTCCCTTTCTGAAATACACGACAAAAGAGGACAGCGAACCTTAATTCGTTAAACATAGCTTAAATATTTTTATTAATAAAAAAGTTAAAAAGTCAAAAACGAAATCAATTTACCTATGCTCGTAAATACTACATATATGGTCCCTCGTAGCATTCACGTAATAATAATTTGCTTACGGTAGCCGTTAAAGCCCTCCCTAAAAATTGTGTATTACATTTAGACCTTATTGCCTTACAATAAGATCTAGATGTGGTCTGGATTTCTGACCAATACCTGGAATTATTGCCACCAACCGGTCGTATTCTGATATCAGTGTTTGGGGTTACAATTTCAACTGGATATCGGTTTTCGTGTACTGAAATTATGGCAATATTAGGTTCTTAATTTTTTTATAAGTAGTGTTTTTTATGGTGTAACAAGTTTTTTAAATGCTTAATATATATATATACATATATTTGTACACTATGTTGATATCAAAAACTGATGAAATACCTATTTGTACCATATTCTGAGCAAATAAATGATTATGAACTGTCAAAACATTTGTCAAACAAAGTGTTGTGTTGTCACTTTGTCGTTGACAATCGTGGTTTGTATAGAAATTTGACAGAGGGTTAATGAACCATATCTTAAGCGAAAACACAATAAGCTATCGTCTCTGCGGCCGTAAAGCGTCATCAACGTAAACACGGTAAACAGAAGTGATGCATGAAAACGGCCGTTGTTATCTCACGTCACGTCACGTCACTCCGTCACGTCGGCCGGGAGAGATAAGGCATGCCCCGGCCTCTTCGTCTCTTGACTAACTCTAGTGCTAGACTATACTTAGGTAGGTTCTTTGAGCTCTAACTCAAATCTCTCGTCTTTACAAAATAGCGTTGTTTTATGTCTTACTTTGAAGATCTTTGTGGAAGTTTAGAAGACCTTCCAACGTGTACACTGAAATGAATAGAAATAGAAATCATTCATTGCTACATATATATTATGCATATTTTGAAAATATACCCGACTTAGTGAACGCTGTTAAGCATTTACGTATTAACTAAAAAAAAAATTTTTTTGTTGGATATTACATACAAATGCTTAACATTGTCCAAGTTTTATTATTACTTTCACGCAGAAATAACTTGTAGGACTTCTTAATCCTAGACAACGTCGATTTTCAAATCTTGAGTTGTCCTGTCTGTGTGTTCAAAAAAACTTGCTACGCAAATTCTTACAAAATTTTTAACACTATACCTATGTAGTTTTGTGTTAGCTTACGGCGAACGAAGAAATACTCATAGCTTTTCCCCGTTTATTTATAAATTTCGTCGGTTATAGAGATTGATATAACATTGGCACATTAACAGGTTGTTACGGTGGCAAGTGGCGACGAACCGGCCGCGCCAGGTTGCGCAGGGCTGCCAACCACGACGGGTTTCTCTAGCGCGATTAACGCGGGAAAGTGGCCGCGGTTGGCAGCCCTGGGCCCGCTCTGGCCACCACTCTTATGTAACAAAAACATGCACTTGAACTTAGCGAACGAGATGATCAGACCCGAAATTAATTGTGAGCGACCGTTGGTAATAACGTGCCGAATAAAAAATGTTCGAGCCTTCGAGTACTACTGATGTGTGTTAGTAGTACGTTAAATAATTTTATTAATATTATAAACTAGTTGGTGCCCGCGACTTCGTTACGCAAAAATTTGTATATCACGCGGGAACCGTACATTTTCCGAGATAAATATTATCCTATATGTTGCTCAGAAATAATAGCTATTAAGCAAAAAAAGATTTATTCAAATCGGTCCAGTACTTTTTTCAGACACCTTTTTTTGTCGATATGTGTTCTATTACTGTCCCAAGCCCCCAACATTAATATTTATAAAGAAAAATTTACTGTTTCATTACATGTATACATGTGACCTTTTTGTATCGATTTTGTATAATTCACGGCGAAACTACGAAACGGATTTCAGATTGGGTATTAGCTGTATACCGTTATTTATTTATTGTATATTAGCAGTATTCCGATATATCTCATGGGAAGAAAAATTTCCATGGCTGCAAAGCCGCGAGCAAACACTAGTATCCAAAAACGAATATTCCCATACATTGAGGAAAAAGTCACGATAACTAGACGACAAACAAATTCCTGTGTTGCCACACAAGTCTAGAATATAAATGATACCTACTCAACAATGGTATCTTACTTTGTCTAATCTCGTGTTACAAACATAAACCTGTCCGTTCCTTTACTCAATGGAGGCTTTTTAACCATAGCGATACCGAACCATATTTCAATGGAAATATGCATAATTTTTTCTCTTACTTTTTAATAAATCTATCGTTATTAAAAAAATATGTAGTCCAATTAATTTTTTGATTACATTGAAAATAATAAACTTATAAGCCTTTAAAATAGTGAGTTACAAAAAGAGATCCGATATTAATTGTGACGTCAAAGTCTACAAGCTACATACAAAGTTCATACTTAATTACGTTTTGGGAAAAAAAAGATGGGTAGAAAACTTAAATCGCTAATTTCTTGCTTATTTCTCAACAGAATTCAGAGATTTTTTGCCATTCTGTATATCTTTTAGCCTACTATCATAATAAATTGCATTCAATAAATTTTGTTTTGGCTATTAACAATATTTAACCGCAATAAGAGCAAAAATAATTTCTGAAATATTTGTTATAGGCGTGGAACTTGTACTTATGTAGCGTTAGCAAAGAAACCGTTGTAAGTATTTAAAAAACTTGTTACACCATAAAAAACAAATGTTAGCATAGAGAAAGAGAACGCTATACAAGGAGATCGGTTTATTTATTTATACATTTAGTACAATAATTAATGTCATGACAATTACAGTTTATATAAATATCACAAATATATTTTACTATATGTACACTATATTTTACTATATAGTAATAGTTTGATGAGGAATTTGAAAACGTACATAAAGCAGAGAAGATAAGGATTTTGACATTCGATAAAAATCTTCGATAAATTAAAATTAATTATTTATTTAATTTCTTTTAGTTTATTAAACCAAAAAATCAGTCTTAACATTTTTGTACGAATAAAAAAATGGAAAATAATTGTTAAGACGACCGCTAAAGGGAAAGTAGAGGCGAAGTTTAACTTTCTTTCCCTTTAATTTTTATTTCATAAAATTAAACTTCAACGCCCATTAAAATTATCAATAAAAAACTGACATTAAGTTAACCATAGTCAGAGTAAAGGAGTCAACATCAAGAAAGGATCGATTTGAGCTTGGCTTCTTATATTCACACCTCGTTCTTTGCGACCTACAAACGCCTCTTTAGAATTATAAATTCGTATCAAAGTGTGACAATATAAATCCTATAATAGCATAAACCTAAATTGTTAACAAAAAAACTATCCGGAATACGAAACTAGATACACGGCAGTGTTTCAATGTGTCAGTCAAGTGCGCGATATTTATTTTAGTCTAAAATTGGTTTCCGAGCAAACACAGCATGCGTAAAAAGAGCACATATTTTTCATCAGTTATTTGAATATTCATGACAAACATTCAATTTGGACGCAATCGGTTTAACTAATATGGTTAAACCGGCTCGCGGTAAACAAGTCGGAAAATATAAATATCTAGCGCGTTGTGCACTTTAATTCACAATAAAATCAATGTTGCCCGAAACTCTGTCCTTTGGAAATAGGGGATACCCCCTATTACCAAAGAACAGAGTTTCACCAGGTTAAAAAATCATTCAATGTGTTTTTTCTCTAAATATATTTCTACGTAAGGCTTGGAGAAGTATTAAAAAATAGGTCAAATGCTAGTTGAAGTCACAAATAGGTAAAAATGGTTGTTTTTTGTATAAGACCTTAAATATTAAATTCATCTAAATTTTATTACTGATTCGTGAAGTTTAAATACAACTAATTAATACGTGTAAATTTCAAGTACCTGTCTGTTACCATTATTATCGAGCAAGAAATATAAAAAATATAGTATGTTGTATGAGATCCCCTCTTATATATTAAATTTGTTATGGTTTTAGTATTTGTTGTTAAAGCGACATTAAAAATACATAATCTGTGAAAATTTCGGCTCTCTATCTATTTCCGTTCTTGAGATACAGCATGGAAAAACAGTCTGACAGACGAACAGACAGACAGAAAGACGGATTTTACCCTTTTACCGTTACCGTTTTACCCTTTGGATACAGAACCCTAAAAATATACTGTCACTTTTGTTTACATTATATTTATTTTGAATATTTCGTCAATGAATAAAAGTTTAATACAAGTAGGTACAATACCTATTTACATATTAAAAAAGAATTTCAAAACATTAAAACTATAAAAGTTTCCAACGCTCTTGAAATAACGTATTTATACTATACTTATGTGTGGGCTTAAATACTTTACCCTACTAAAAAGGCCGTGAATTTTCTAGATGTTACCCTACCTAAGTTTTAGGTACACAAATAGAAGTGGTTTATATTTTCGTTTGACCTCTTCTTATTACCGGTATCTCGATGACTGAGGAACATAACAAACTTATAATTTGAGCTGTTAAAAAAGTTTCAAAAGTATCAATGGTTGGCTCTATATTTTTATAAGCTTTTTAGTATTCAAATCACAGCACCTCATCAGAAGTCGTCTGGGAATGTGTAATTACTATTTAATGCAGCACATCTGCAGAAGTCAGACCTTCTTTGTTAGTTCCATTAACGTAAAAAAAACTCGGAGGATCGGTCGGTAAAGATATCGGTTCTCTCCTCGTGCCTGCACTGAAATAATGAAACTGTGTATAATGTTAACTAACAAAACGTTTCGTATAATATTTAATAAGATGTTTCATTGTATAAGATTTATGGAGCAAGCTCGGCGCAGTAGGGGGTTTGTTTGCTCCCGATAAACCGCAGGAGTCTTCCAACAATTTTAAAATTGCAAACTTCAACGGCAAATACTGAAAATTTTCGAAGTAAACTGTAAAACTTGTTGTTTAAGGTTCGTTAGTTCACAATCGCTAAATCTCTATGGGAACGACGGGTAATTGGCGATCTCAAAAAACATGGAAAGATAATTTTTACTAGAGGTCGCCCTGTCGTCGAAATTCGACCCTAAATATTTAAAACCATCGTGTAAAGGAGCTATAAAATTATATAATTTATTTTTAATTCAATCACGGACTTCAATTTGGCATAAAGGTCTCGTTACCAGGCCATTAAATTTTATTAAAAAACACAGACGTCAACCATAAACAAAAGAGTATTATCGTGTATGATTATTGTGTCATGTCAAAATACTTTTATTAATAAAAATACTCCTCCTCCTCCATATTAACTATAACTGGGAGAAAAAGGTAAAAAAGAGTACAAAGTTTTCAGCTCGCGTATTAATATAAAGATATATAGCCTACAACTTTGTTGTTCATTTTATCGAAAAACTCAAACTCATATTAATAATAAAAAACATTGCATATTCCCTACTAACAGATATTTTTAAACTTTTGATTTATAATATTATTATTTATTACGAACAAGTTTCCAATTTATTTCCTTTATTTTAGTGAAATGATCAAAATTCCCCGGCGCTAAAATGATAGAGTAGCGCAGCACGGCCCAGCGAAACTCACAAAAGCGTTCGCACCCTTTGTTCGCGTGTCCGTTTGTTACAACGAAAATGGTTTCTGTCACTTTATTTTACATTTTTACATTTTTCTGAATAATTTTTACGAACTTGTAATGACAAAAACGTCGAGTTATGAGGTGACAGGGCACCGGTTTTCTATTCTGATACATATAAAACAATAGATTGCTTGGTTTAATGATATTTTAGTTGTTGGCGATTTGAAAAAGTCTTAGTTTATTCTTACTTTTAATTACTGTAGTGTCTGCCCTAGTAAATAGTAATACTTTCACTGTTAGAAGGCAAATAACATGTCCTTCTTTGTTTTCCACATCTGCACCGGCGTTACAGACATCCATACTAATATTATTTCTGGGAAAGTGTGTTTGTTTGTTTATTCGTTAGTTTGTTTGTCCTTTCTTCATGTTGCAACGGAGCAACATTTTGACGTGATTTTTTGTATGAAGTTAGTTGGGGACTGGAGAAGGATGGCGGCTACATTCTACTGCAATTAAACATCTCATTCCATTGGTATAACAAATAATAATAAACTTATTTTGGCGCAACAGAGTTGCGGGCATCATCTAGTGTTAGATAATATATTATTATTTATAGCACATACATGAGATCGTCCTATTTTCTTTATGTTCCCTTTTCTCCATTCTTATAATATTATTGTCACTTATTAGACGGGAGTCGTTAAGTAAATCAGGGAGAGGGGTCGTGATGGCGTCGCCGACGGGCGAACATATCGCTTGGGAAATGTGCCCCAAAAATATTTACATACATAAACGTTCAGCTGTTATTTATGAACAAAAAGCCGGCTAAGTGCGAATTGTAGCGCACGGAGGGTCCCGTACTAGTAGATAGCAAAAAACTGAGAAAACGTGTTACAGCTACAACAGATAGGTCAAAAAATAACGCAATGTGGACGACTAGTAGCGATATCTATGGTCATAACAAAAGAAAACGGCAAAAACGCGTTTGTTGTATGAGAGCCCCCCTATTTTTTTTTGATTTAATCATTTGTTGTTATTGCAGCAATAGAAGTGCAAAACCGGTGAAAATTTCAACCTTTTAGCTATTATCGATCCTGAGATACAGACTAGATAAACAAGGAGTCAGAAGGCCAGACATGTCTTAGTAATGAGGTAACGTTTTCACCTCTTTGGTACGGAACTCTATAAAGAATTTGGAAATTCCTTATTGCGCCGCTATTAATGTTTCTTGAGAGCATTTTTTATGAACGGCGAATAGTAGATTGCTTTGATAAATCTTGTTTTAAAATCATTCTCGTCAGATTGTGCCACCGGGTAATGATATGTATTATCAGTTTAGTTGTACGTGGCGTGCGCGCTGACCGTGACGGTCGGGGAGACTGCAGGGAGGTTATTATGACCTCTTATTCCCAGCCAAGTTCCAGCAAGCTTACGAACTAGCTGTCAATCCAATTCCGTTCAAGTTACGCCATCAAATACTCTTATGGCGGTACCCACATTAAGCGTATTAATCCTGCATCGCGCTATCGAAGTTTTCGAAACACGGCGGTATATATACGACAGCTGAAATACATCGCGTGGGCTTCGGCCTGACCTCTCTCGGTCGGAAGATCTACCTTTGGCCACCATGTTCATATACCACACTCTCTTTATTTTAGCACATTTACTTCAAAATGTAAGCTTAATGTTTAGTTAAATAATTGTTTGAAGACATAAGTGGAAGAACCAGGTAACTAACATTTAAAAAAACTCCCGGATTTTTGCGTTAGTGAATGCAAGTCCAAAACGACCCGATTTTTCGGGTCCTTTTGGACTTGCTTATTTGAAATTAAATAATTTGGGTTTGATGTAGATTGGATGTATAGCTAGAAACACAAGCTAGATAACGAAATAGGTAAGTTTTAATAAGCATATGTTTTGATTTGTCAAAATGTTATGGAAAAAAATAGAATATACACGAAGGTTGCAAACATAAATGAAGACATAAGCGGAAGAAGTGGATGACTAACATAGTTATCAGCTTCTAACACGTATGTATTCATTTAAGTTAAATGTTAGTTATATTCATAATGGTTCGTTAGATTTCGATAGCGCAAGTGACACTGGGTATATTAAAAAATTATAAAATCAAAATGGTGGATTTTGAAGACAAAATTGTGAGGTTTTTTTTTCGCCAATTTAGGTCGAGCAGGGTATCAAAATGAAGGGTTTTCAATAGCCATTCTAGAAATATACATAACTTAATGTTTCAATTGCAACGATTAACGTTACTGCAGTCGGATTTTTTGTTTTTGGATTTAAGCAATGTTTAACTAATTAAGGTTCGCTGTCCCTTTCTGATATATTGAAAACGTCACACGACCTTGATTAGTTAAACATTGTTTAAATCTGTAACTAATTAAGGTTTCAACTAATCCTCTCCTTTTTGATGACTCAAAAATTTTGAATAACATAAGAGTTAAGAGTTAGAAAAAATACAGACAGATATGCATTTATTATGAAGTAGCGCTTGGTAGCCTGGTTGTTAGTTTACTAAAAGATGCCTTCGATTTCTCGAAGCTGGCGAATATTTTATTAATCATGCTTTACTTTTAAATAAAATTAGTTTAAGACTGTGAACTTAAGCTTAAGCTAGTCCATCTACAGCTTAATCGGCTCTTTTATTCGCTAACACGAAAATTCTTTTATCGATAACCCGAAACGAGGTTACGTCAACTTAACCGAACCGCTCAAAAATACTTTCGATAAGCAAATTCTAGATCGCACGTACAAGGTGGTGTTTAGCCTGAATTGCTGCCTTCATAAATAAGGATTAGCGTTTGAATATATAATCAATGTCTAGAGATTAAGGGGCTGATAAAAATACGATTATGTGATTAAAGTCTTAGGCCTACTCGCGCAACGAAGTTAATCGAGGAAATATCGTGTCGTCCCCGTCGAATTTCAAATTTGTGAAAGAGAAGGAAGTCTCTGTAACAAACGATTAACGAGTAGGGTGAGGGCGGCCTTTAGCGTTGGGCAAAGTTCTGTTCATAATTTTAAGCGAACTTAAAAAGATATTCGTCATTTCGAATGGGCGGAAGCCAAAACACAAACAAAAGGGTTTCGGTATTTGTCTTCGTAATCTATTCGATTATTTCAACTTATACATTTTTAAGCTAAAATAATCGAAGAATTATAAAATTTTTTCATTGTCCGAACGCATTTTTGACGTTAGTTAGGCTCACGTTAAAATAATAGGTACCTTTATGATGTTTGTATTGAAGCCAAAAAAGTTACATTAAAAGCTGCCTACATTAGGATTAAATTCTTAAAATGCGACATGAACCATAATAAAAATTAAATAAAAGTTAGGAAATTTCAAATTGAACTGATTGTAAGAAATATAGATATTAACTTTTCGTTATCAGAATTAGTCTATAGTATGGTGCAGTTTTGAGTTTGAACCATAAGAAGTACAATCAGAGAAGTTGAAACAGATATAGATTGTGTATCTAAGTTAGTCAGTTGGTCGGGTTGTGTCAAACCCATCCGACGGATCACGACTTACATGGAATTGACATATTCCGACTAAATAACGTAGACTCGTCAACTGGCTCTCTTTCAATTTCCCCCATTATACATACGTTTATAACATTATACAGGGTGTAACAAAAGTAAGTGATGAAACTTTAGGGCGCGTATGAATTCGCTTAAAGCGAAAAAAAAACGAGATTTGTTTTGGACATATCTCAAAAATTATAGTTGTAGTCCCTAGCAAGAAAATCTATACATACGATAAAACAGTACAATTGACGTGTCTGTACAATAAATATTTTTACAAACTTATCAATCACAAATCGACAGAAAAAAAGTTGTCTGTTTGTCTTTTTGTACCCGCTAATCTCAGGAACTACTGAACGGTTTCGAATAAATCTTTTTTTATTTAATAGCTATTAAGTCTTGAGTCATCTTTTTATCCCGTGTTCGGTTCCCGTGAAACTAGCACATACTATAATATGATCACGGATTAATTAGATCAAATTAAGTATTGTTTAGGAAATCTACGCAGAGCGATATCACACACGGTACTGAAAGGGGGACGAGGTTAGAAAGCTTATTTTGTTCCGACGCAGGTACCCACTACCTATTACCAAACAACGAGCGGTAACCGCCAAATATTAAGTCCCTGTCACACATGCGCGCTAATGACGCGCAAAAGTCAGCGTGTTCCGAACTTTACCCAATATACAATGACCAGTATGACGTTTTGAATTCGATTTTCAAATAACGGGTTACGCTGAGGTGAGAAGCTTATCTCTATTAATTCTATTTTTCTGTGTGTGTGTTTTTTTAATGATATTTAGGGGGCAAATGAGCAGACAGGTTATCTAAAGGAAAGCAACTGCCGTAGCCCATGGACACTCGTAACATCGGAAGAGTCGCAAGTGTGTTGCGGGTCTTTATGAGGGAATACGGAATGGGAATAGGGACTTACTCACTCAACGAAACACAGCACAACCGTCTAACGCCAGTTTTTCTGTGAGGCCGTGGTATCACTCCGGTCGAGCCGGCCCATTCCTGCCGAAGCATGGCTCTCCCACGGCAAACATGTTTATTATAATAGTTTTGCAGACATTAAAAATTAGCAGATATTAAGTTAAATTCACTTAAATAGAGATTTTGACTCACGCTCTATATTGTTAAGCCAAAGAGTTAATTATGGTTTTATATAAAACTAGTTGACCCCGCAGACATTGTCCTGCCGAGCTATTTTGTGAATCTAAACCATTCTCAGATCCATTTTCTATCGATTATTTACGGAATCATCATGAAGACATATGTGGAGCAGATAGCTAACATTTTAAAAATTTCCGGACTTTCGCGTTAATGGATGCTTTTGGACCCGGAAAATTATTCGAAATATAGATAATGAAATAGGCAAGTTACAAGATTTGTGAAAATTTTTTCGGAAAACATTAGTATATACTCGAAGGTTGCTAAATGTCTTCCACCGATGTCTACAATTATGTCAAATCCATACATTTTAGGTCGGTGATTCTATAATAAAAGTGTATTAAATATCTATACGTTACTTTCATATTTATTGTGCGCGTACTATATTATATCCTAAGCCTATCTCTCTCCGTTGGACTGCTGGAAGAGATTTCTTTAGAAATAAGCAGATCCTTTGTGTCGTCTTACTGTAAACCGTTCTTCCTTAACACTGTCTGTTTCCTGTGCACAAAATTTATTAAATAAAATAAATAAGGAAGCGATAGAGACTCCTCTAGAAGGTGTATCAGAGGCACGACGCGTATTGGAGGAGCCTCGCTTGATGTACTCGGTACCGCTAATTTCGGTAGAGACGGTTGCAACAGTCAGCTCAATTTGCTGTCGAAACGCATTACTTAACCGTACCTCATAATGCTGGGCCCCGAGCGAGGGCAAAGCTACAGGTACATTTGCTAACTAAAGTCATTTGAGCTATACTAAGGACTTGTTTCATCGCTTTTTTATGACATTTAGGGGGCAAACGAGCAGACGGGTTACCTAATGGAAAGGAACTGCCGTCGCCCATGGACACTCGCAGCATCCTAAGTGACGGCCTTTATGGGGAATACGGATTGGGAATAGGGATAGGGGGATTAGGGAAGTTGGGCCACCGGTAAACTCACTCGCTGAACGAAACACAGCGCAACGCCGTTTCATGCCAGTTTTCTGCGAGGCCGTGCTATCACTCCGGTCGAGCCGGTCCATTCGAGCCGAAGCATGGCTCTCCCACGGCTTACAGATAGTCTAACCACAACTTTATTTGACAGATGTTGCATGGAGAACCTGAAAAAAAATTTGGATAGCCTAACAGAAACTTTATCGGTAAGCGGTGAAACAGGTTCCAGACTAGCTAACTTGTAACTATATCAGAATGTCCAATGTCCAATCAACTGTCAAATCTCTGGTCTTTATTTAATTAAAACGTTTTAACAATGGTTAGAATGACCTCACATTTAACGATAACCGTAACTGGTTGATTTTGGTCGGCAATAGTTAAAGTTAAGCTAACAAATGTCAAAATAACTATAAGCAAAAAAAAAAAAATTATGATGCAACAAACATATTTATCAAGATCTGTGGTTAACTTTAAATAGTTACTGCTAAAGCTAACGTCAGTTAACTGCGCCCGTGGTGCAGGTCACCCTAAAAGTATAAATACGAAAGTGTCTCTATGTCTTAATAATTCACACACTTTAACCACAGAACTTATAATTATATAAGGATATTGGGAAAGAATATAAGAAGTGCTTGGCAGATATTGTATGTAAATCTTCATAAAGTTACTAAAAAAATAAAAATACTGGCAATAGGCATCGATAGGCATATTATAACGCTATTTCTATAAAAACATCATAATTTACCCACATATTGGGTTATTGACTTACATAAACAGGTCCAAATATACAGTTACTCTGAGGAGTATATGTTGGTTGTCGTGCGGGCACGTAACTGATATTTATTTGCTGTGCTACTAACTATAATGACATGATTTTACTTTGCCCTTTTGTGAGTTGTACAGCGGACTTGCATAATTCTAATCCAGAGCTGGATTACTACTGGAATTGAAATGGAGTTGGCGTTGTATTGCTGCCACTGTTTTGAGATTGAAACGTAATATCTGAATGCCGGTCCTACTCAGAGGTGTATCGGTACCCACATTAAGTATAATAATCCAGCATCGCGCTATCGAAGTTTTCGAAACACGGCGGTATATATACGGCAGCTGAAATGTATCGCGTGGGCTTCGGCCTGACCGAGTACATACCACGGAATATTCCACAGAGGCGTATAAAAGGGGGGGGGGGGAGTGGTACGCGACCACCTCAGAATGATCTGGTGCCGAACCCTGAATGATCTGGTGAATACTTTTTATGTCGGAAAAATGTATAGTTCCCGCGCGATAAACGAATTTTGACGCAACGGAGTTGCGGGTGTCATGTAGTTTCTAATATTTTTTATGTTACTGGCCAAAGCCACTTACTAATCTTAAGTTAAGAAAAATGGGTCTAGAATCTAGATACGATAGGGATTGGTCGTAGTGACCAAAGGAAGATCTTTCGACCGAGAGAGGTGTTAAACTCGGTCAGGCCTAGTTCATCCAGTGCTCAAATTTCAAAATTCAGTTTTGCTCAAATTTCAAAATTCAGAAATTCTGTACTAATTTCGATCACTGCTTGGTAATAATGACTAGAATAGATGAAAAAAATCCGTCTAGAACCGTTTGCGTGATACCGCTAACTAACATACATAGCTAAAGAGCTAACGACTCTACCACAGACATTTGGGACAGTTGGGAGTTACAAAGCCAAAACTGAATGTCACTTGATGAACTTGATGAAATTGAACCCTTGTCCACGGTCGCTGGAATGCAGCAGCAAACGTCGGGAATCAAAAAAGTGCTCCGCGACAAAATCCGTAACTGTTAAAAAAAACCACGAGTGACACTCGCGTAAACCTTAGAAATCATTATATTTAATAACAATTTAAAATCAAAAATACACAATTCCTAGTTCTTTACAATCTCTTTCTCCTTTGACTATCCACCGCGCTCGACTCGCATACAAATTATATAATAATAGTCTATACGTACATTCACGAAGCGATTTTTCATACTACAGTAAGAAAATAAATTGTTTACATAGCTCCCACGAAAAGGCGCTTCGGTATAAGTCGTAATAAAAATGCTAATATCGTCCGGAAAAGCATTATCGCATTAGACATTACTCAACATTCGTGGTGGATGCCGCACGTACGGGCTATACCGCTTTAGTACAGCGGATTCTCGACTTAAACTAACATCGAATATGGGCTTTGATAATGTACACCCTTATTCATAAAAATATTTAAAAAGTTAAACTGTCATGTGACGTTTTTAATATTCCAGAAAAAGGATTGCGAATCTTGATTAACACTGTTTAAATATTTTTATGAATAAAGGGGTTAGTTTATACTCATTTCATCAGTTCACGTCACCTTGGAGTAAAAAGAAGTATTCTTGTCCTACCATCCTTCTAACTATCCCTGGTGCTGCATAATTTATACGACAGAAAAGTGCACAACTTTTTGTTTAATGCAAACTGGGTCTCACTTTTGTTCTGCACACATTCTCTCTCTGCTCTAGAGTCCGAAAACTGTGCCCAGCGTGATAAACAAAATGGCAGAAACGCGAAACAAATAATATCTGTTAATTCGCAGCTGACCGGCTCTGTGTAATTGGCAGAGAGATTACAGTCCCACACGAAGCAATATATCCGCACAGAGCTGCGGGTTGTCGTGGATTTTTACGGTTTCCACGCGGACAGACCGACTTTATGTGTCATGTGCGTTATACGACGACACTAAAACATTAATTGAAACCCACCCAGGATGTGGAAGGAGCGAGGATGTGCCCAAAATAGAATTCGAATTATATAAATGCTGGCTGGGAAACTGTATTTAATCTGTATATTCAGTGATAGTTGACAGGATTACCATTAATGTGACACTTTGATATTACATGGCGAAAACATATTAAGTAGCATCGCTGGCACAATGTTTGGGTTAGAACCAGTGAAAGTAAGGGCAAACACTACTTTAGTATTCAAAAACTTATTCCA
>JAOTAV010033055.1:0-19610 GCA_026546445.1 Cyclargus thomasi
TGTTTTTGTGTATAAAAATAATAGAATTGAAAATAAAAAGTTGCCTAACTGTAAGGATATCACATAACTCATACAGTACTTTCGTGGGAGTTAGAATTGGTTTGAAGAATGAAATTTTTAATATTAGCCTTTGCGCCCTTTCAATATTCACCAAGATACTCTAAGTAGACACTCTAGACAATGTTATTAATTCCTTGTGATTGTCGCCCGTAAACATAATAATAATTAATATAAAAAAATTCTTATGACGCAAGTAATAAAGACCATATTAGAAAGTCAATAAAAATTATGGACATGGGATGTTATCCTTGCGTTTAACGGCAGTGCCTACGTGCGGAGGAGCCTCACCTAGATATGTAAGTACCGGTAAGATTACCGCGCTATAATATATTATTCAAAAATATACTTAAACTGTTTTGGAAATTAATTCAATTGCATTTTACTTATAAGATATACTAATGAATGATATGTTATCATATAAAACTGTAAAGTTTAATTTCATAAATAATTTCAAATAAATAGTAAGTAGGTTTCTCATGATAAATGTAAAATAGTAATAATACATACACGAATATAAATAAGATATATTAAAGTAATAACTCAAATGTATAAGACATTAACATACATAACATACTAGAAAAATGTCCAACTAGAAATCTGTGTCTTAATATAATATTTGCATATCTCAGCAAAAACACATCGTTAACCTTCAAACGTTCTCGCATTTCTCACTGCCAGGTCAGATGTCAGAGTTCCTCGTTAAAAACTACAGCACTTTTATTTTCCCTGACGTGTTGAAATTGTAAAATCTTCCGTAAATCGATTGAAACCGAAGTAATAACTTGAACTAAGTGTGACAATTCCTTTTTCATTTCTCACGTCGACGGCTCCTTTGGACGTAAAGCCGGTTATATAGCCTCACAATGCGTTTGTACTCTTTTCATCTTCTTCCTTTTTACTGCGAAATCAAAACTGAAATACTAGCAAATTTATGTTTCGTACCAACGGCGTTTAAAGAATGTTTGTCAAAAATATTGGACTAGCTAAGGTAAAATTAACTGCCGCTCCTCTGCAAACTTTTTAGTATGATAAACACCCTGAACTTGTAATTTAACCCACATATTCATAAAAATATTTAAACAATGTTTAATATAATCAATGTTCGTTGTCCCTTTCTGGAACATTGAAAACGTCACACGACAGAAAGCGACAGCAAAGCTTGATTAGTTAAGTAATGCTTAAATATTTTTATGAATAAAAGTACGCGCACACTTAAACGGAGCCTGCCGGACCGTACCGGACAGTCCGGGACTTAGCGCAGCGCAAGATGCGCTATGGCACACTGTTGACGGGCCGGGTCTAATGGCGTTGACGGATTTTGAGTACGTCAGTGTGACCACTTTTAAAACACTCGTCACTAGATTTATCAAAACGTTGCTATATTCTACAATTTCTACAAAAATCTACAAAACTATGTTTTAGCTTCCATCAAAAATTTTCGTTTATTTATTAATGCTTTTTTCGTGGTTAAAACTAAAATAAAATTGAATGCTTATATAGGCTGTCTTCATTATGTTTTTTAAATGTTTTATTATATTTTATTCCATAATATTATTTACCTTTAATCTTCTAAAAGATTTTGGACTACATTCCATACCATTATTCATTTGTACCAAAAAGTACAAACCTACAAATGTGGTCACACTGTTGAAGACTTGCCAGGCCGTGTCGCATCCGCCGCGCAAAAATCCGCCCCGCTGAGGCCCGGCACGCTCCGTTAAGATGTGCGATACGCTCTTCCGTCTCCATACTAATTGTATGGAGTCGGATTTTGCCGCTGAGACCCGACACGTTACGGCCCGGAGTAGTTTGCTCCACTCCTTTAGGGGGTATATGTTACCACCGGCCTTTTCTGCGTAGAATATTCAATTTTTACTCAACATGCTCCTTTTATGCTCCCGTCGGAATAACAACTCTTGTTTATTCCCACAGGAGCATAAAATTGGAATAAAAACTAACTATCATTTTATTCTACTGGTAACTACCATGTCTGTTAGTGTTTGTATAAAATTCAGTGGTTTTATCGATGATGATGTAACACTAATTGACGGATCTCAGGATCCAAAGTAACAAATTTTGCGCATTTATAATGTTGTAAGAAGTGTGAAGCTTACAATACACCATGTCACTCTGGCACTATGCTAAGTACCCTAAGGACTTGTGTTACGTGTACCAGACAACGGAAATATATTTAATACTTTTTTACTATACACATATTTAAGATTTTTATTATATAATACACATATTTAATATACATCCATGACCCAGGTATATTGAAAAACTTTTTGTTCCTTCGGCGGGATTCAAACTGAGTGAGCTACCAAAGCTCAACCACTGCGCCACAGAGGTCGTCAAACGCTTGAACTGTGATAACAAAGATATACCTGAAAACTGCATCAAAACATTCTTAAAATATCTTAAATTATCTGATAACGATAATAACATTTTTCAATGACATTGTCCGACCAAGAGCACGACCTATTTTCTCTTCCGATCCTTAATTTTACTCCACAAAATACCCGAGAGACTTATATTTGAAAATTTTATGAAAGAATACCGCAAAAGCGAACGAAATTACTACTGAAACTGAAAACTGTATTGTAGCATTAGCCCACTCAGGCGGTCTCAGAAATACTGAGAATATTTTATCAATGTAACAGCATGATAAACAAGAAGAGTTTTGAATTGGCTTCGAGCCACATAGCGATTGAACTTTGTACTGTTTCAGGAAAATATAATATCTTCAGTTACTTTCGGATGTTTATGTATTTTATTTTGGTACTTTGGCAAGATGCGCCGATGTGTTTTTGGACGTCCATTCAGTAGTACTATGTAGATAAATTAAGATTTTAGTACAATGTGCGCATAATGTCTAGCATTATGTCGATCATTGCATAAAAATAAAGAGTAATGTCATATTAATAAGTATCCCACCAAATACACTCTGTAAAAAACAGGCCAAGGTCTCGATTGAGCTGCTTCAACCCAAAGATTACTTACTGCCATATTTTGTTTATTATTAAAATTAATGTTGACCATTCTTAATTCGTTAGTGGGTAAAAGTCAAAGTCAAGTCGTATAACATTAATTATAATAATAAACAAATGGCAATAATAAGTTCAGGGGGACCAGGGTCGGTATGAGTATTTTAGTTGTAGAATAAGACAATTTGATTTATAGGCAGATACGACAGTTCTACCTAATTCAGTCAAGATAAGTTATCAAGCCTAGCTGTCGAATCACCATGACTATAGATTTAATACAGAACGGTATCCCTGAATGGCTGTGCTCCGCCGTGCTACCCGCGAAAAAAGTAGCCTTTTCAACATTCGTGTTTATAATACATGTAAGAAGTAACATAGTAACTACTTATGTAACAATATCGCCATCCCCAAATTTGAATCGAATAAAATACTACATTTCGTTATTTCAGATATATCATATCTTACAAGCTCAAATATGCTAATCACATAAAGCTCTAATATACGTTAACTCCAGTCTCAACCAGGCAGCCGGATAATGCGTTTAGTATCTTTAATTATGAACTAACAAACCATAATTGTATGTAGCTTCCTCGGTTAGTTTAAACTCATTTATTTTGCTTGAGATTTCTGACAATACTTAGGTTCATTATACTTTCTTATTATACATACGTTTTTCTTACCTGTAACTATTCCTAAGAATTTAATAAATATAAGTTTTAGTAAGCCCTCGATTTAGCTATACAACTACCACTGTTGATCTTCGTATATATATTATTTATGTAACTAACGATAACAATCCTGTGTAACAATCGCATTGCTTCAATTTCCTGCTAATTATATATTTTGCTGTAGTAAATTGCTGTTTATTTTAACTCCTGTATCAAATTTTCTATATGACCATCAATATTATCTTGAATGCTCGTTTACAACTTTTTTAATAGTTTTACTCCTTTATGCAAAAAGGGGTGTTATGAGTTTGGCGCGTTAGCATATTTTATTTACCTACCAATTGTCAAATTTTAAAATTTATGGTTACTTTAAAAATACAGTCAAGAAGTCTTTTTTTAATAAAATAGATTGTGAAATACCTGCCTAGCAATTTGTGTAAAATACAACTCGAGATGTGGACGTGCAATATATTTTTGTAGCTGACAATTTGAACAAGTGCACGATCCAATTTACAACGTCATCCGTTGCGCCGGAGGCTTAAATAAATAAATTCATCAATCGTTTGTGTTTGTGTATGTGACATTCCGAAAGTTATTCAGTTTGATTCTTTTAAATTGGCTTCTAATTTCGAAACAGCGTCATTATTGATGCTCAAGACTAGTGTAATCTTTAAACTTATCTTTGAAATTGTTTCTTGAAATGGCTATACGAAAAATGCGTAAAAAAATTTGCGCAACTCAATTTGATACTAATTATCTATCTGATGTCTAAATTACATCTGCTGGCTTCCTTGCCTAACTACTAAACAAATTCATGAAATCCTATTTATTTAATATTGGAACATGTCTATTGCCTAGTACCTACCTATCTAATTTAGTTTGTTAGTTTTGTGGTGTCATATAGGTAGGTTATCACAAGTTCAAAGGAAACGATAAGATCACAAATTATAATTGATAGTAGGTATCTTATTCGAAGAACTAGTAAGTGTCAGGTATATTATTTCAAGTAGCTCCCCCCAAGCCCGACCCCCGCTGAGCTTACCTGTTCATAACAACAATACACGTGTCCAAGACAATACCCGTCATAAACTGATAATAACTGTATGCTTATGAGCTAAAGCAGTGATAAAGAAACTTCAAAGTATAGCAGTAATAGTAGTAAGAATTATAAAAATGTATTAATAGCTATTTACGGTATTAAACGCCACAGAAACGTCACTTGTCTGTAGAACACATCGAACATATTATGCACTAAAGAAAAAGTAAAATGATTGTGCAAGCTGTTACCAGAGAAATAAAACACATCGAGCCCTACATTAAAACTTATTCATTAATAAAACTAATTAGCATATAACCCTGATGACACAATTTATATTCGTGCGGATTTTAACGAAAACAATACGAAAAGTGGCGTGATTCCTTTATCTTAGCAATCAATGGCAAAAATACGCAAATTGATAAAAAGTCTTCATTATCTGGTAAACGTGAAATGTAAACACCACGTAACAAACCTGTTTTGATAGATGACATTCTCGTGGTACACATCGTATGATACAAATTAAGAATATTTATAAAATAAACAGTGCGGTGTGGTTAAAAATCAACGTTGACAGTGTCTTGTTTATTAATAGTCAAGGATATACTATTCAGAAACATAAGCTACGTAAACGATTGTTTAATTAATTATTCAATGATAATAAAGGTGTACTCACTGCCAGATAGGACTCCAGTGGTATTGTCAGCGGTCACTCCAATTGTTTTAAAATAAACAGCACATAATACCAAGTACCACCACATATTGGCACAAAATTTGGGGGCTGCCCGTCGACAGCCCTCCAAAATGAACATTATTTCAATCCGAAGTAACTTTCGATATCGAGAATCACTCACGATTTACACACAAACAATTTCTACGATTTCTTTTTATTTTTCCACTCGCACCACACTCAGATCCTGGATTTTAGACAGTGTCTACGTTGATAATTACGATATAATATATGTGACGAACGATTTCTTGCTTCTCGATCGGAGGTTTCGTCTTTTTGAGGTTATTTTTACGCGCTACTAGTGCGAGCGCGACGGCGAATGTCGGTCTTGTTCGAGCAAGCACCGCACGGGGCAGGTGTGCGGCACGCGGTACGCGGCGCCGCGGAGAGATGGCGCTGGCGGCTCGGGCGTGATGTTGTTTAGGTTCAGCGGGCGAGCCGCGGCGCTGCGCTGCTGATTCTAGAGATTTTTCCAACGCATCGCGTGAGCGATGTGTCAAATAAAGACGTGTACTCACTAGAGCAATAGGCAACAGCGTGTAAGCGAGTTATTATCTATACATTTAATAATACGCGAGCGGAAAACTTTGTAGCCTTTTTTACGAAAGACGCGTAGACGTAAAAGCATGAAATTTTTTCCAGTTACAGTTGATATGGAAGAGAAGCGTGGAATAGCAGTATTATTCTAAAATATGCTTTAGTTTTGCATATTTTTTAAATAAATAAAACGCTATGCATACTAAAACACACTGCAATATATTGACATGGGACGATAATCATATAAGAAATACTGTTTTGTGTATGGTTGAAGTTTGATTTTTTTTATATAAAAATTAATGGTCTGATAACAAGATCTTGATGCCAAATTAAAGTCTGTGATTGAATTGAGAATTGTTTATAGTCGAATTTCGACCACAGAGTGACCTCTAGTAATGTCAATTATACTAATATTAAGAAATATCACAACATGTAAAAATACAAACAAGAAACATAATATTTTTAAAAAGGATAACGTAGAAATAAAACGTTTTTATAGCGAATACTGTACTAATTACCCATTACTAATTTATCGATAAAGTAGTCTCTCATCATCTCATCTCATAGTTCCGAGCTCATGAATCATTACAATTAACTTATTATTAAATAAATACCTTTGTAATCTTATCACTCAATATATCAAAAAATATTCCACCAGACTATTGATATTCTATTAGGAGTAGTACTTTGATATATGAAACAAAATAGTGAGAATTCAGCTTTAAAAGAGGCAAGGTTGCGCGCGCATCTTCCCAGCTCTGCTGCCAGAAGACGCGGGGGCGTGGCTGTTATTGACAACGCACAAACACTGATAACTGATAAGAGACAGACAAGTTCATCTGATGAGGTGAATGTGATTCTACGAACCTCGCAGGCCGTAGCCCATGAAAGGCAATGAAATATATCTAACAAGCATGAAGCAGTAAAGGAGCTTGTAAAGATTAAAGTGATGTTGTTTTCAATGTACATAATTCTTTGTGTAGAAATACTACAAGGGCACGATTATTTATGTTTCCGAAGTAAATTTTCTGAAAAAATACAAAGTAAGCTTTTTAGATTCGATAATGTACTAAAACTCTCATAGATAACTACAGATAAACTTGACCTTGAAACCGAGCGTTAGTGATAATATGAAATCAGTAATTTCGTCTCAATCGCTTTACTGATAAAGTTTCTGTTAGGCTAGCTATCCACAACATTTTTGACAGACTCTCCATGCAACATCTATCGAATAAGGTTGTAGATATACAGTATAGTGTAAGCGGTGAAACAGACCCTTAAAACAAATAAAATGAAACATTTTAAAATACATAATGAAGGTCAGTCCCAAACTCTATACACAACGAATACTTTTTGGAACTTTAATGAAATAATTTATTACGCCGGGAATTCTAAATTTGAAGTTTTCAAGCTTGCCGTAGTGTTATTGAGGTTAGACCTGGTTAGACTTTAAAATAAGCTTTTTGCGGTCAAATTTATGAAAACTTTTTTATTTACTACGATTTATCCTGTAATAAATGAATTGATTACTTTATCAACTTTTGTTATTTCAATTTATGTCATGAATGAGGAACAGAGTAAACAAAAATAAAAAATAGCTTTTATGATTTGATACTTAAATTCATGGTTTAAAGAATGAATTTAATAATTGTTATATATTTATTCCTGGAATTTGAGAAATAGGAAAAATGTTTTTTTAATGTCTCTCAAAGAAAATTATTATTACTGTTCAATATTAAAGTTGTTCACAACGAAAATTAAGTAGTTCTCTTTTGGCTGGGTTTGACATAGAGTGACCAAATGATGTAAATACAACTTCTCTTCACTGCAATGATTTATCACGATCAATAGCTATAGAAATGTAAAAGAGGTATGAGTCATAATCATCATCATCATCAATCTCTTACCGTCCACTGCTGAATGTAGACTTCCCCCAGCCAATCTCGATCTTGGCAGTCCTCAGTCATCTGTTTTCAGCCACTTTCTTCAAATCGTCGGTCCAACCGTGCCGGGATGACGGGACGTCCTACACTACATTATCCTAAGCGTGGTCTCCATTCTCGCACTTGTCTGGAGTCAAAAGAGGCGTGAGTACTAACAATTTTAGTTACAACATAAGAGAACATTCTCTAATAACAATATGACTCGTATTAGTGCTCATATCTGTTACATTACTGTTCCAGAGTGTACCTATTTCTCACATTTTAATCCGTCGTAATGAATATTTATGTACAGTCAAATACACATTAGTATAAACTCAGCTAAGCGGTAATCCTTGGTAAATCTCAGGTAAACAGCTAAACACTCGCACAATACACGCTGGAAATTATCACGAGCGGGTAAAGTTTAATCCACTCATTTTAAGTTTAGCCAATTATTAAGTCTACAGAGTTGCTTAGTTAATTTTAATCCTGGAATGTAGGTTTATAAGTAATAGGTGTAATTAAAGCTTCTGCAGGGCTAAAATGGTCACTTTGGAGAATCATATTCTGATTCATTTTTTAAATCACAAAATGATCACTTTCATACGCAATGATTCGCATTCATTTCATATTATGCAATTAATTAGTTTGACACTTTGTATGAAAATTCGTAAAACAGCCCACTGAAATCTAAATTGCTTGTCTGTCAAATTGCAGAATCTTAAAATGAAAACTATCGTAATATAGAAATCAAGTAATATATTATGCTTTTGAGGCTTTAAAACCCTAGCCGAACGTTTTTCTATTTTCTTAAAGTTTTCAACTAAGCAACTTATTTAAAACTTTGTAGTTTGTTTATATATAAATATTTTTTCCTTTTTTCTTTGATGTCTAGAACAGAGTAATAATATGCTGCCAGCATATATATACATACAAAATAGTTTTTTAAAATATTTTATTGTAAAAAACTATTTTGTTACACTATAATTGTGGAATTAATTTTATTAAATTTTACATACAATATAAAAATCATATTAAAACATTTTATGAATCATAAAATCCACGTTTATTTGTGTAGAAATACATTAATGCAGAAAAAGAAAACCGGTAAAGATACGATTTTTTTAGAATAGCAATAAAGTTTCAAATATTAATCTGTTAATGAATTCAATTGCCCTATATGTAAGTACAATTTTGTGCTAATAAATGAATGAATTGATTTGAGAGGAATTGCGTTTTGTGACCATTTTAGGTCTGCTGATCTGCTAAAAGTGAGATACTTGTTTAGAAGGCGCTTGTTCTTAATATAGCTTGACCATGGCTTGACCACAAGCGCTATACCTCTCATTGGTGGGGGAAGGTCACTATGGTTACTGGCCGCGCTACTCTATTAGTTGACCGTCAACGCTGACGGCGGTAGTATTCTTACATGTCCCCCGCCCCATCCAATGTTCCTTGGGCGCGGTACAGAGGTTGTGTTCAAGCTATAGTACCTACACTTCACAATATCATGAAATTATTGAACTGGTTCGCAAAGCACATTATTAATTACTAGTTGGTGCCCGCAACTTTGTTACGCAAAAATTTGTATATCACGCGGGAACCGTACGTTTTCCCGAGATAAAAATATCCTATATATTTCCCAGACCTCATAGCTATGAAAAAAAAGATTTATTCAAATCCGTCCAGTAGTTTCTGAGATTAGCGCGTACAAACAGACAAAGAACTTTTTACTGTTGATATGTGTTCTATTAGCACAGTTAGTAAGTAAAAATATTGAATGTACAGACACTCCAATTTTACTGTTTTATCATTTGTATAGATTGCTTCACTGTTTTACAGTTCACTTAGTATTAACACTGCTTCACACTTAACTTCAATTCTACACAATTTTTCTGTTTGCACTTCAGTTTACTTTATATCAAACTAGCTTTTGCGCGGGGTTTCACTCGCATGAAATTTGAAAGTCGCATAAAATAGCTTTTTGGTCGCTCGTGTTGACCTTGTAACCGAAACCCAAGTAGAACAGGACGCATTTACTCAAAAACAAAATATAGCCTGAATTGCTCGTGGATATTAAAAATAATGTAGCTTTCGAATAGTTAAAGATTTTTTTTATTCGATCTAGTAGTTTTGAGGCTACTTATTACAACCGAAGAAAGCTTACATAGGCAGACATGCTTACGTCAATTGGTTGGATTACGTTAAACTAGTGGCAACTTTGAACTATTGTCTGGGTTTGACATAAAACGACAAAATTAAATAGGTCCGCCACCAGTCGATGTATAAATTTTGCGAATAGTAACAAATTATTTAAACGTGTATGGTGTACGAGTATACGTATGATTAATCCCAAATTTGGCGTTGATATGAGCATTGCGCTAGTATTACTATTGATATAACGTGATTAAGTAGGGCGTAATGTTGTTGTTACATATTAAAGGATAAGCTTGATTGGATTCCCTTTGCTAATGTTAAAATCGATTCTTCCCCCTCCATGCCATGATGCGTGATATTTTCTCGATAGTTGTACAATTCAAACAATAAAGATCCTTCTAGACGGTCGGGATTAAACACGCATTATCCAACAGGAGTAACTTATTTAAACTAAAAATATAGCGTTTTTTCAACTAATATTTCTGATTGATATAAGAATAGACCACGTAGAAGTTGGTCGACAAATCAACCGTTAGATGAACCGATTCACACTATCTATACATATAATAAAACAGAAAAATTGGGGTGCCATTAAATTTTATATTTTTTCAAAATTATCAATGTGGTGATGCCAAGAAACAGTAATAGAACACATATCGAGAAAAAAAAAGTTGTCTGTCTCTTTGTACGCGCTAATCTCAGGAACTACTGGACGGATTTGGATAAATCTTTTTTGTTTAATAGCTATTAGGCCTGGACAACATGAAGGATACTTTTTATCCCGGGAAAATGTACGGTTCCCGCGTGACATACAAATTTTCGCGCAACGAAGTTGCGGGCACCAACTAGTTATTTAATATTAATTGTCGGTTGCGGTTGCGTGCCGCGTGGATTGGAAGCCAACACTTAGAATACGTCGACGTCGACGTCGACATTCGCGTGAGTCAGGAGATTTTATGATTGTATGTGACTCCAATAACTAATTTGGTATTAAAAAAAGGGGTTCAATGTTGTCTAGGAGTTTTGGACACTGTTGATTTTTATAGATTTCGACGTGATCTATTATATGTATATGTTACTAGTTGTTGCCTGCGACTAGGTCTGCGTGAAATTTTATAAAATATTATATCTCCTTTTTACAACATTTTTTGATTACTAACTATTCGACTCCTATTGGTCGTAACGTTATGTTATATATCATATAAGCCTTGCTAGATAAATTTACTGAAACCAACACAAAAAGAATTTTTCCATTACGGCCAGTAGCTCCTGAAATTAACGCGTTCAAACAAACAAATAAACTCATCAGCTTTATATTATTAGTATAGATGAACACGGAAAGAGTTTCAAGGGATGAAACGCTAACAACCCGTAGTACACGCGGTACCAAATGTATTGGGATTTGATGCGTTCTACTTTAGAATACATTTAATGACACCCTTATCATCGACAAGCACCGGACCGAGTTCGTTAACGACGATTAAGCTCGTTAACTTCAGTCTTTAATCTCTCGCTAGAGATGATAGGGCAGTCTTTCTGCTTGTTTTAAAGTAGAAACAGATGAACTGTTTCTACAATGAAACAAAACATTAATGCAAACAACTAACAATGAAGTTGTTTTTTTACGGTTTCGTACCCAAAGCGTAAAAACTGGACCCTATTACTAAGACTTCGCTGTCTGTCCGTCTGTCTGTATCTCAAGAAAGTTAATAGCTAGAGCGTTGAAATTTTTACAGAATATGTATCTCTGTTGCCGCTATAACAACAAATATTAAAAACAACAAATACTAAATTAAATATTTACGAGTGACTCTAGAACAACAAATATTTTTTTTTTGCTATTTCCTTTCTTGATACTGTTGATAAATTCGACACGCTAGTTATCGGCCGCTTGGCCTAGTGGTCCAAGGCGCCGTGCTGGTTTAAGTTCGGGTTAAAATCCTACCTATATTTTTTGCGCATTTTTCCTCTATCTTCAAATATGGTTGCTGACAAATATCACAATATAAATAATTATAAAGTTTAGGTAAATTTAAAATTTTTGAGGAGGGACTTAATGCGAAACAAAAGTGATTTTTTTCGATGTCTGATCAGCATAAACGCTTGAAATATTAACATGTCAATATTATATAGTGTTTGATTAGGTAATATTTAAAAAAAAATCATTGATCTATAATATATCAGAATAATTGTGCATTTTAAAACATTTCATAATATTTTATGCATACTAGGAAATAGAGAGTAATCTCACGATAAATAGATTGAACTACGACACAATATGCAATATAATATTTGTCAAGATTCTTCTTGGTACTAGATGGCGCATCAGTACGTCTACACCCCGTTATCACTTGTAAGGAAGTATAAACCTAAAGCTGTTTAACTTTTCATAGTGCATTTCAACATCTCAGTTTTTTAGCTCTTTACTGGTACGAAACTCTTCGTGCGTGAGTCCAACTCGCACTTGCCCGGTTTTTATCTTAATATTGTAGATCGCAAAGATTGTAGAGACTATCTCTACGATCTTAATCTGTCTTGGTCTGTAATATTGAACCGCAAACAAATGGACTGCGCCTAGTTGTTTTTCCATTATAAAAAGTAAAAAATAAATAAAAAATCATATACAGCCAAACGTAGAACCCTATCTATCCATCACTATCGTCCACAAAATTGTTAATGATACTTACGATCTACTGAAGTTATACATGAATGCAAAAATATGTACATACATACTGTATAATCCTAGATAATAAACAAAAAGCGAAAATAGTTTTTGTGGGTATAATTACTACAAATTACAATATTTTTATGGTTTCTTCTTCTTAACGAGTGTATAAATAAGTTTTATGTATTTCGTTCCGTCTACGTTTTAAATGTTTTTTATTACCAAATAAACGGGGAAATAGTTAACATGTCAGCAACTAGAAGCTGCAAACTTAGAATATAATATGTTACATGTTACCTAATTCGCGGCAATGCTATTTAATATATTCCAATTTTCTGCTTGAAATACGAATGCTGGATTTTTTTATTGTGAATTTATGCCTTTTTTATCCAAACAAAATAACCACCTTTTCGAAACAAGAGGCTTCCCCAAAACCCAATTCCAATAAAAAATCTATAAAACTCTTAGTCGCTAACCGCCAATTTTTTCGTAAACTATAAAAACTTTACTGTTGAAACTTAGGTAGTTAGTAGATTTGTTCTGTGAACCGCAACAAGATTCCTATACAAATAATAAAAATGTTTCTAATGCTCCCTTATACTAATGTCTTGTTTACAAGTATTAAGTAAATATGTAGGTAACTAAATTTTAACTAAATTTTAAGTGACTTAATTTTGAGTGTGTGTCCATACGTATTTAAGTAGTTAAGCTCTTTAGTTGACTGAAGATGGACGATCAACAACGTACTGAAGTCGTAAATTCTGTCATAAAATTTGTTATTAAAATGAGTAATACTTACTAAAATGAGCACGACGAAAAACTGTACCAGAATACGCCACTACAATCGTGAATTTAAATAAATTGTGCTGAAATGTACCTGTCCAAATGTGTCAAGTGACAAGCCCCGCTTACCAACTTAACAGAAAAAATAGAAAAAATTCTAAGTATCTAGGTAAGTAGTAACTAAATTTTAACTTGTAACTTGCTACTAAATTTTGTGTTTACATGCAATCAATAACTTATAATTTAGTTAAAATTTAGTAACCTACTTATCTTAATACGTGTAAACAAGACACTACACGTTGTGAACCGAAACTTGCAAAATCTGCCAAGACAAGTTCTTGCTCATGGTTTTTTTCCTTCCCCGAAGGCAGGCAACATTATAGGAGTGACGTCATTGTGACCCTCGAGGATATATCGTGACTCCTTCGCATAGGAAAGTATCTTTTCAGTATACAAGTATTAAAATATTCAAAAGTAAAGCCGGAAAATGGAAAATAATCATTTTACATCAGCGCCATCTCGTTCCATTTCCACGCGAGCGAAGCCGCTGGCAACAGCTAGTTTTCAATAGAAGTTTAAACTTACGGCAATCAAGTATTTGTAGTAGTAGAAAAGCCCGTGCTCAAACTTCTTGCCGTCGTTACGCAGCAGGTAGACCCGCTCATGATCTGACGTCATTTTCGGCAAAATACAGTCTACTCTGAAATAACAATAATTCATATTGTGAGGTGCAGTACCAAAAAAGAAAATTAATGTCTGAGAATATTTTCGATGTTCACATAAGTCACAGACCACAAGAGTTAGACAAAACACGCTGCGGCAAAAATTGTGGCCTTCAACATAATTGATTGCTATACAGAATCAGTTTCTTGGGCGACCGTCCGGACGCCGAGTGTCGCACGCCATATCAAGGGGCACCTGGCTGCCGAAGGAGTTTCGCCCAGGGCGTTATTAAGGTTAACACCGGCCCAGCACAAAATGATATAGCTGCGTACTTAATTCATGTTTTGACAGGTTTTGTTAGTATGGACACAGTAAATAAAACTACTACAGTAGACCATCTAAAGAAGACATGTTAAGGTAATAAAAAAACATAAAAATAAAAGACGTCAACACGACAAAACTCTTTAACTACTTATAAAATTATTACTAAGAAAACATGAAATTATTACTTAATTTATGCATTACGAGTACATAATTAAAATACAGTAGACGTCGTCCTGTGGTCGAAATTTGTCGAGAATGCGACACGAATTCGCAGTTTTGTGTGGCACAAAAAACAATATTCTGTGAAATCACAAGGCTAAATTCGGTTCGTGGAATAAACATTGGGAATACCAAGTGAAAGATCACTTGGTATTCCCAAAGTTTTTTCCACTATATTACACTAGATTTTGCCCGCGACTTCGTCCGCGGACAGGACGATTTCGACGAAACTTTTTATCGGCATTCAAGGGAATGTGAGAATTGTTTAGATTCAGAAACCAATACGGACAGGACAGATCGGATCCGCTAGTTTTATTATATATAGCATAATATTATAGCACAGGAGGCCCATTTTAGTTGTACTACATAAAAATAAGTCGGGTTTTCCTTCCTGACGAATTTCTCAACCTCCTGAACGCACAAACCGATTTCCAAAAAAAAAAACCAGGCGGACGGAGTTGCGGGCAAAAGTTAGTATTTTATTAAATAGTGTTACAGTCATATTTTGTAAATTTCGATTTCATTATATAACTATCAATAAATATAATATTGTTGAATAGCCTTTATCTGTGGCTTCCATCATTTTATGGAAGAATTTAATCGAAATAAAATATACCCATATTCTAATAAAAGCCAGCTAATATCCTGTGTATAAAATTTAATAAAATCCGTTTAGTTGTTTCGGTGCGATTGAAGCAAACGTCCAAACAAACAAACAGTTACAATTTTAATATCATAATAGGAAAAACGGTTTACGTTAAACGCTATAAATAAGTTACAACTGACAGACAGTCAGAATATGTCAGTACCATATAAGTCGTCCGTCGGCTGAGTACTAAATGACGCAAGACCGTCAACTGGTTCTGTTTCAATTTCCCCCGATTTTATATACTACGATAAACTTTGTATATTATATTGTCTGGTTCAGATACAAATATCTGCAAAGAGTGTATTCAAATCGGACCAGTAGTTTTCGTGTTAAGGAAAAAGTTTTACACTTATCCCCTCTTAACAAACTCTTATCCCCTCTTTTGTCCCCTTGAGACGGGTGGGTGGAAATTTTTTATACACCAAATGCATTTTTTTTTAAATATCAGCGAAAACTTCATTCAAATCGAATTAGTAATTTTTGTTCTTCAAGAAAAAAGTTTGCCACAAAGGGGTAAGAGAAGTTGTAACGGAACCAAGGGCCCCCCCTTTGGTTCCGTTACAGGGGTAGGAGTTAAGTTTAGTATAAGTTGTTAGAAGACAAATGCATCTGCGAAAACCGCATTCAAAACGAATCAGTAGTTTTCATGTTAAAGGAGAAGTTTGATACAAACTCTTACCCCCTCTTTTGTCCCCTTAGAGGGGTGGGGGCGAAAATGTTTATATACCAGACGTTAAGTTGGAAGAAGACAAATACAACTGTGAAAACCGCATTCAAATCGGATCAGTAGTTTTCGTGTGATGCTGGAACAAACATAAAGAGAGAGACAGACGGACAGACAGACAAAAAAACTAACTACATTTTTGGCTTGTATATCGACGTAGAAAGACCCCCGCTTATCATTTTCTTGACCCCCGCTTAACATCTTTAATGTTTAGAATTTTCATTTCTACAGTTTTATTATAGTATATTATATTAATAAAACTCAAGTTTTATGAATATAACATGTTATATTAATAAAACTTGTGTCCGACACAACTTATGTGTAAATATACACAATATCCTGTTAATAAATTAATAGTTTAAAAACATAAAAGAATAGTTTAAAAAGTTAAAAAACAACATAGTACAATAATTAAAGACATAAGGGAAATAAGCAGATAACTAATATTTTAAAAACTCCCGGATTTTTGCGTTCTGGACCAGAAAAACCATTTGAAATTAAAATAATGTGGCTTTGATGTGTAGTGGTTAGATAATAAAATAAGTGTCAAGATTGGACAAAATATTATGGAAAAAAATTATCTAATATATACTCGAAGGTTGCAAAATGTTAATTGTCCTCTTCTTCCACTTATTATGTCTTCAATTGTACAGATGATTTTCCCAGCAAAAAATAAATAGAATATGTAGTAGCACAACATTGTACACGTCATTAATTAAAATTCATTTTTTTTATTCGGAGTAATTTTTTTAAAACATTTCCAAACGTCGTAACTACGGTGTCTACTACTACTTAATAGTCAATGTATTACAATGTTATTTAATTTGAATATCAAATACTAAGTTAAGTAAGTAATAAGACCTGTTTTACCACTTACTAATAAGTGTCGAATAGTCTATCTACAACTTTTGTTGTACGGAGAATCTGTCAAAAAGGTTGTGGATAGCCGGTAGTGTTTGGTAAAACACTTTATCAGTAAGCGGTGAAACGGGCCCTTAATGACGTTAATATGTTCTGCTTTTAGGCATAACAATCTATATTTGAACCCTTGATTGGTGCACTTCTAGAGATATTGTAATAAATATTAAACATTTTAACTTCTCTCCTATATTTAGCATCAACGAATTATAATGACTATTCCTATTGGAAAAAAGTTTGGTATTTATAAATTATTAAAGAAAGTGATTTGTATCAAACGCATACTTTTACAAAAGAAGCGCTTATATACGCTAATAAAAAAAATTAAATATCTAGTAATAATAAGAAAAAATTAAACTAAACAGACGCTCTCCATCAAAAAGATCGTCTAAACGGTTGATTGGCTTAATGGTATTTTTAAGAAATATGTGAATATGTAAAAAAATATGAAATATTTTTGAGAAAATGGACTTTTCAGACACCAATCTTGCGTTAGTCTCAGACTGATGGTCTGAATATATATCAGATTGAGCGTGTAACCTCTATCTTGTACTTACATATTTGGGTACAATAATAATCTTTCCTCTTTTGCGAGTGGCCCAAAATATTTGGGATACATAGCCCTGAATCTACAGACGTTGTCTATCTTGCTTTTAGTCTTCTCCACGGAACCCTTATTGAATATTAGCGCGCGTTCCAAATGATCTCTATCTGTAAAAAAAGTTAAGTTTATTTATGCAGGCATATTTTGGCGCAGAAGTAATAAACCTGTCATAATTATCATTAGTTTTTAACAAATATTTTATGATGTCTCTATCATCATTTATAAGATTTTTCTAACAAATAAGTCACTTACGGTTACTTATCTAAACCAAACTTTTTAATCTAATTTCTAATTTTTCGTGCCAGTTCAGTTGGGTCCCAACTTTTTAGCATTGGGTTTTGGTTTATCTTGCCCGGAACTTTGCCTAAGCAAGGAGCACTACAGGGTTTCAGTGGGTAGATCGCATCCGGGAAGTCCCACAGATCCTAGCCGGTATATAAAGAAGAAAAACATGGTAGCCTGATTTAGCCTGCGGTAGATTTAACGGGGGAGTAGAAAGCATTAAGCTTACCATAATCCTTCTTGACATGGTGTTCCTGCTTTTGAAACCAGTCCTCGATGAGGTCGATGCTCTCGTTGAGTTTGGTGACGTCATCCAGGTGGATCTGTCTCCGGACATCTCTCAGGGTGTCGGGGTTGAACTCCAGTATCCCCGGCACTGGAGTAAGACAATCCATGACCCCTGAAAGTAATCCATACTTCTATAGATACAAATATTAAGAATGCAAAGGCCTGTACGTGTGTGTATATCTGTTAACTCTTCACGCCCAAACCGCTTTGCTGAAATTTGGTATAGACGTAGTATAAGTGTATTGTCCTGGAAAAATTATAAGTTAATGCGTGAAAGAACGAGTTTTGGCGTAACTGAGTTGAGGGCATCATCTGGTAAGTTATAAAATTTGACATTATCATTAATCACAATTATTGTAATAACACATACAAAGTTAAACATAAAAAATATCAATAAAAGTTTTGTTCTTAATTTTATTTTAACGTTTTAAAATAAAGGATGCGCGTTGACCATGACGACAAAAACATGTTTTTTATTAAAATATTTTTATTAAAACGAATTGAATACACTGCAAATTACAACACCAGCCAAAAGTGGCGTAATTACAAGGTAGCAAGCCGGCAAAATGCTACGGGCCCTTACACTTAAGGGGCCAACAAGTGGCAAGCGATTATTCTTTACAATAATCCCTTGACGTGTTTTTGTATTGGATTGACATAGTGGAACGAAAACGAATTTGCCACGGGTCTCGAACGGTATAGTTACGCCACTGCCGGCCAAGTTCGATTTGGAATCACGTGTCAAAAGTTCTGTATCGTTTTAAGCAAAAATAGACAAATTTTGTTTTTTTGTACACGAGCCTTAAATATTTATTTTATTATGGAATATTTTATTTATTATATCATTAAAATAATAAAAAAGAATATTATATTATTTCTACAACATAAATACATTCGGTATTTAAAAAAGTGCAAATGTGGAAACATCGAAAAATCAGAGTTACCAGTAGTAAGTACCCTTTGGATACGGAACTCCAAAAAACTCGATTTTTATAAAGTCATTCGCCCCACAATATTAATAATATAACGTTCAATAAAACTCAAAACATATATATTATAGTGTAAAGATATCCAGCGGACAAAATATTCAATGTTTAGTAAAATAAAACATTTACTGGTAATTTAGTTGCGTACAGCTCTAGAGCGGACTCAGATCTCGTGGAGTACACTGTGTAAAGTTAGTCAATATGTTTTAAATTATTTTGCAGTATAAAGGGTGTAACAGTATACGAGTATACTGTGGTCCCGATTTTTTTTTCGCTTTTAGCGCTGCCACAATAACTTCTCTCTATTCAAGGAACACATTGACGTATTATTACTTATTTTTAACCGACTTCCAAAAACGAGGAGGTTAATATGTTCGGCTGTGGATATATTTTTTTTTTTTTTTTTTTTTT